>VZRS01014571.1:570750-626524 GCA_013398055.1 Ifrita kowaldi | reverse complement strand
TTTGCAATAATTTTATGGCATTTGTCTTCTACCATGGCTGTCAGTGCTTCCCTTATTCTGGTTAAGCTTGTAGAACACCTGAGGGACACAAAGGTGCCACTTCCCACTTCAGTGAGGGGGAGCAGAGGGTGGTAACTTGTCAGTTATCCAATACTGCCTCCCACAAACAGTCTGCAAAAGCTAGCAGGCACAGGAAATTCCTGGAAATTCTCAACAGAGCCCATTAGCTTGTACAGGGAGCCACTCTCCCACCTCTTCCAGGTGCCACAAGTGGTGTGAACAGTGTGTCTTCAGTTGCCATGGTCACAAAGGACATCTGTGATAGAAGAGAAACCAAAACAGATCATTAAGTTTAGACTTCAGAAGCTGAACCATCTCTACGTTTCTTATCATTCAACACGTCCCATGTCCTCCACTTCTATGTCAAGAAGTGTCACTGAGCCCAGCAGCTTTATCTCTTACCTCTCCTCCAGTTGCTGGTCCTGTGATCCTACAAAAAAGTTGTCATCCCTCAGTCTTCTTTTTCAGCCTATTCTTGCATCTACCAGTCCCAACAGTCACATTTCTATGTGAAGTCCTTACATGTGAGGAAAACAGACTTCTCCTTTACTGAGCAGCAGAAGAAATTTCTAAGTGAGTATGAGGAATTATAGACCGTGATAAAGCAGAAATTCGGGGTGAAATGACAGCACTATTCCACGTAAACACTGCCAACTCTTGTGATCAAAGAACATCAACAGGCCTAAAAGTTAAAAACAAACAAATCAATCTAGCTTAAAACCTGTTTTCTATTTTTGCCATGTTTTATAACCACTCAGGGCTCCAGGATTTTTACTTTTTTAAATCCACAGAAATGCCAGGAGTCACAAGAAATCAAGACTCTCACAAACCTCTCTGTTCCCTATGCAGGGTTTTTTCAAGTAAAACACCGAACGTGACCACAAAGACACATTCTGTCTATTCCTCTTCAGTTTGGACAGGAATAAAGAAGCAAGAATCCACACAGTCACCAGATGTGAGAATATTTCTTTTTAATTTAAAACAGTTGCAACAATATCATTCACAGCCTTTCTCATCTCAGACAAATACTCTCCAGAAAGATAACAGTGCTTCAAGCAAACAACTCTGAATGGTGCAAAGTAAACCAGGACAGACACTTCCAGGATACAACAGTAAAACCACTGAAGAGTGAGTAGAATTCAGACACCAGTCTCAGCCATCAAGGTAGGAAGGGCGACGGGGAAAACAATAAAATGTCCAGTTACATATTTTGCATAGACTTCCAATGCATGAAAACTAGCAAAGAGGATAAAAATGGCTGCTGCCAGGATGGAGAACAACAGGAATCAACTGGAGAAGTTTCTAATGAAATCTAATGAGCTCTGGATGCATCCACATTCTGAATGTGTGCTGTGACCTGGTGGGCTGCCTGAGTCAAAGAACTGGGCTGATGTTGGTTTCACTTACACCAAAGTCAGTCAGAGTTAATGGCACTGAACCCAGTAGAGTTACAAGTGATTGGAGTTCAGGAACACCTACATTCGTTTTAAAACCACAGCTCTGAATAAATTAATTTTTATCCTAATTATATTTTAGCTAGGAAGATTAAATAGGAGTTTGTGTCTACATGTGGATTAAATAGGAGTTTGTGTCTACATGTGTTGTGGAGACTGGAGATTGTGACTCAGAAGGAGTCGTCTACTGGATCCACCACACTGCCAGGAATGAGGGGAGAAGAGGAAATCAAGGAAAAGTTGATCAGTTTTTCTTCCTTCCTATCTCCTAACCTAAATGTATTATATAAAAATGTAAAAATAAGTCTGAGAAATAAGAGCATTATTTACTGCCAGGTCCTGGCTTGCCATAATTCTCAGGTTAGATTGTCTCAAACAGCTCACAGTGATTCTTTTTCCTCCATTCTTTTTTGTCAAGAAGCTCCCATCTCACCGAGCCCCCAGCAGCTCCTCCAGCACCCATACCCAGGGAGTGTGCTCAGGCTGTGCCCTGGCACGATTCAGCACATTCAGACTGTAGCAGGCATAGCCTGGAAGATCAGTCATCCCTGCAGTACAGTCTGTTTGAGTGGGGCTTCTGCAATGCTGAGGTTTAAAAAAAAACCAAAAGCCACAAAAACTCCTCTCCCCCACATTAGGCTGAGGAGTCAGAAGTTTACATCCTGCTCCTCCAGGTTGATGATGCTCTTCACACAAAACCCATCACAAAAGGGAGACAACTTAACCGGCCACTTGAAAAAAGGAGGGAGGCCACTGTTTTGGGAGAGAATAAAGTAATTCCTCAAGCACCTGACTGAAGAACTTCTAACATATTTTTAACTGCTAAATTTTAGAACACCTGTAATCCTTTCCCCTAAACTGCCCCCTGCACTCCTGACTAACTTTGGTTTGGGCAGGCAAAACACAAAAGTGATGAACAGAAAAGAACTCCAGGATCTGAGCTGTTCCAATTCACTCACCACAGCCAGCCAAGGGCCCTCCCCTTTCTACCACCCCTTCCAGTTTATCACCTTCCTGGTGTGCCTCCCAAGACCAGGCAGCTCCACAGCCATCACAGTTCTAGGATGCACCAAATATCGAGATTGCAGCTCCATCCTTGATCCTAGGAGACCAGCCATGCTTCCAGCTGGATAATGAACATGGGAGTTACTCTGTTGGCCTTTATTTACCCAACATTTCTAAATAAAAAAGAGGCAGCCACCAGATCTTGGTAGTTTATATATTTATAAATATATAAGCCCTTTAAGTTCACAAGGCAAGAGGGAAGCTGTTGTGTTGAACTTCCTTGGAATATGCTTGGAAATTTAAAAAAAAATTAAAAACTAAAGGAAGGGGGGAGAAAAAGACCTTTTCTCCCTTTTCTACTGCCAGAATGAAAAAAACCCACAGATATACAGAAGTTTTGCTCTTTCACTTTAAATAGAAGATGTATCACTGCATAATTTGCTGATCCCATTTTCAAACCTGTCACTTTCTGGTGAAGTCCTCAAATATCCAAAATCTGGAAGAAGGAAAGAAATTATTGGCAGCTTTCATTTCATCCAGAACTGGTGGCTCAATAATTATGAGGCAGCTCAATCTCACAGGGGCCACTTATTAATGTTCTAGGACACTGCACTAATGTGTCAATAAGAGCACTGAGTGCAGGGAGCTTTCCCAGCAATCACACACCTTTACACTCTACAGAATTATTGCACTGGCATTTCTCTCACAATATTTTAAGATCAAAACCTGATTAAAATATCAACAGTGTTTTTTTGGCTCTGTGTGAGGCTTTATGACCAGAGGGAGAATTATTTTTCCCCAGACACGGCAAAAACGAAAATGCCCTTCTCATAACCAGGTGTTTAATTTGGGTTCTCTTCTGTAGTGTGTAGCTGCCTGAATTATGCTATTAAACTCGCAGGCACTAAGTGCAGAGAAAATGTAATGACACCTCTCTGGCTCTTCTGCACTCTGCAAAAAGGGTTTTTTTTTTTTTTTTGACTGCTGCAATTTTATTTTGAAGGCTTGGTAACATTATACAAGGCAACTCCAGCAACAGCCTCTAAGCAGTGTCCAACACTGCAAACCTTTGGGTTTGTTCTTTTTTCAGAATCATGGAAGGTTTTGCACTCACCATTGTAATTTTTCTAGAATGAGTGTTTTCAAATATAATTTTAAAACCCACATATGTATTCTCACCTGTGAAAAACACTTAAATAACACCAAAAAAAAAAAAAAAAGACAGGAAAGGCCAGCCCCTGCCTACCCACCCCATCATCCCTGCCAGAGATAGCAAACACCTTCTAGAAGGTGTCTGTTGAAGAGATCAGATTATTGGTGCATTTGCAAGTTTAAAGAAAGCGGAAATATCAGTTCAAGGGGGTTTTTTGTTGTTTGTTTTTTTGTTCTTGTTGGTTGTTGTTGCTTTGGTTTGGTTTTCTAAGGGAGAGAGAGAGGGGTAAATCAATAAATCAGCAAACTTACTAAGCAATTTCCTCCACTCAGATATGAAAGTCAGTATTTAAGCAATCTTTAGCAGAAAGCAGGATTGCACTGCAAGTACTTTGTCAGGAAGTTGATTTCAGATGGAATATGAGTGGTCTAGATACAAATTTCCCTGACATAAATATAATGGGACATTAAATCCTTCTTTACCTCCCCCATAAGAAAACAAAATGTAAATAATACCCTTGCCTTTCCTGAGGGTGTGCATTTAATTTCATAGTCAGAAATTCTGCTGCTTTTAGCCATCTGTAATCCTGAATCTGTTGGAAGAACTTGCAAAATGAACATTCAAGTGACGATGAAGAAACCTATGTCTGCAAAAATAAAATTTCTCTTTGGCAAAAAATGTACTGGGCACTGACAGGAGGTTGCTCCTCTCTCCATTAGTCTCTTAGGCTTATGCATGGAAAAGTGAAACCAAGATACTGTACCACTGAATTCCAACAGATACAGCTTCAGCTGACTTTTCTCACTGTGCTGAAAATAATCTCTGAAATAAGACATTCTGCTTTGAAGAACAGCCACAAACCCCCTCCTTTCAAATGATTTCTCTAAGTGGTCTGGACTCTGCATGGAAACACTGGCTCCCAGTTACCAGAGATACAAAGATTTGTTTGTGGTCTTCAAAGGATGCACGGACAGAACAGGCAGGAGCTGGGCTGAACTGGGCTCTTTTTGCTCAACACTGAAGCTTCCATATTCTCCACACACTAGCTGCAAATTCTGCCAGAAATCCACATGGCCTGTAAGGTGTATAAATTTAAAACAATGTCCTATACAGCACCTAATAGAAATCTTCCGTCTAACACTTAAGGCGGCATCAAATGATTGTTTTTAAATACACTATAAACATCCCATGTTTTCCTTTGCTTTTTGGCAGTCCAAGGGTTAGGGGTCTTTTGCTGTGTTTAGATTTTTTTTTTGTATGCTTTTTTGGGCAGGTTAAAAAGGCTTATGGCTTCTTAAGGCCAAGTGATAGATTTGAGGCCTAACTTGGTATCCTGTGGTAAAAATAAATGTAGCCCAGGTCTTTGGGAGGTCGTTCTGAGGCACAGACTCTAAGGTCGTTGTAGATCACCCATCTGAAAGGAAAACAGGATTGATTACATTCCATGTGTATAAAAATCATTTATACACATAAACGTGTATATTATCAGGTTTATCAGGGACTTCTCAGACCCAAACTTCAAAGAGCTTAAAATCTAAAATTAGGCATTGAAATGAGAACAAAGGATCAGAGAAACAGCTGAACCAGGTTTACTGGCAGAGTCAGGAATTGAAAAGGAGGAGGGATGTGCAGAGGCATGTGTAGTTACAGCCCAAATGAAGGAAAATCAGGGATTCCCAATGTCAAATAATGGGAGCATATAAAACATCACAGCCAAGAGCAGCACCACAGTACCAGCAACACCAGTATCAGCCCATAGTTCCACAGGTTTCTGTTGATGGGCAACAAAAAGAAGCTGGGGAGAACTCAGATGAACTACGCCAGACACAGAACCAATGCCCCAAATTGAACAGAGATTTGGAATGGCAAGCACAGGAGGGCCGGTGGTACATTTCACCACAGACTTCAGTGGGATCAGAACTGACTCATCACATCTGTGACCATTTTCATTTTTTTGGTGGGAAACCTACAGATGGTAACAGCCAGTGTTGTCTGCCATGAGCACGCCCTGCTCTGTACAGATGCTTCAGATCAAACATTTGCTCATGCCATGAGTCCCTCCCAGCTGCACTCACCTTCCTTCCTTTCTGAGATGACAAACGTAGTGGCCACTCATTGTGGATGTTCCCATGTGGCTGATGAACCCAAACAGCTCATATCCTGTTTTAAGAAATATAAATGGCACCCTGAGTCTTTTACTGCTAACACTGCAATATGACTCCAGGGGAAATGTTCTTTCTAATACTGGAGAAGCAGCTAAGCACTCCTAGCTCGGACTCTGCATCCCCAAACTCAGTTTCTGTTAACACTGCAGCATGTTCCCAATTTAAGTAGTGGTCAGATTCACTGTCAAACATCAAACCAATCCAAATCAAACCCACACAGACCTGTGCACATACAGCAGGGCTGTGATCACGGCCCCTACTAGGAAAAAAACCAGCAGATTCATTCCCAATTCACAGAGAGCACCACAGAAAGTGCCAAACAGGGAGTTCATTCTGCACACAAATTAGCTATACCTGTATGTGTGATCACAGACCCCCTATCAATCAAACAATCCAGAAGTTTGTATTTCAGCAGCCCATAAAAGAGAGGACAGGAAAGAAAGCTCTTCCTTTAACACAAGGACAATTTTTGTGCTTAAAGTCTCTGGAGAACTCAGCACTGGTTCTGGATCCCCACCCATTCATGCCATTCACCCAAATTAGCACTAAAAGTAAAAGGGTACCTTCTTTCAGGATATTGCATAAGGACATGGGCCTGGATTTTGGTGGAGAGGGCTTTCTGGAGCCATTTTACAGAATCATGCTGATTATCAGGATTTCAGGCTCTCAGTAAAGGGTCTCAGTCTATAAAGGCTAAGTACCACAAAAAATAATTATTCCAGGTTTGGGGCTTTTGTTAACCTAACAAAAATCAATGTTTCCCATGTCTCCAAAAGACTTAAGGTTGGTAATGTTATTATAACAGTAGCAACCAGAGACAGAGAAATCATCTGTTAATTTTTTTCCTAAGACCTTTACATTCAAGATCAGAGGTAGAAGTTTAGAACATACTACAGTTATTAGAACTGGACACCAAAGACTCTTCAAAAAGCTTTCTGATATCCTTAGCACCGCCACTGAGCTTTTGTACTCCAGTGCTGTGACACTCCCAGGAGGTTCTTCACCTACTTCTCAACTTTGCCTACTGTACATTAGCCCCATCTTGTGGTTTATTCAGCAGCAGTATGACAGAGAATCTCAACCAAAAGAAAAGAAAACATGCAGGACACTGGCTATCCCTGTCGTATTGTGAATAAGGAACTTGGTTGAAGGGATTATCAAATTGCCCAGCAGACCACAGGACAGAAACTCAGGTGGTCTGTAACAGCAGCTTTGTCTTTAGGATGCTCAGCCTCTGAAGATTTAAACATTCTAGCTTTTCTTTGTCTTTTTATCTTATAGCAACAGAACAAAAAGTAAACCTAGGCCAGGAGAGGCTTATACGCTCTGGTAGCAAGAAACCTTGGACTTGGGTTATTCAGTGAGTCCAAGCAAAGAGTTTTCTGAGCAAATACGGCCCACAGAACTCAGCAGCCCACAGAGCTGGATTCAGCCCCAGAAACAAGACTGGAAGTAAATTGTCTGGATCATGTCCAAAAAACCCCACAATAACTACCTTCAAAACAGGAAGGAGCTCTATGAACGTGGTGGGTGTAATGCAACAAAATGACAGCCAGGTCTAAGCTGAAGCAGAACTTACTTCCAGGCCCATCTTTGATCCTGGGTCCCTCTGACCCTGTCTCTGCAAGAATATTGGCATTAGCATTGTTCTCCATATCCATCGTGTCCAAAGCAGGGTCACTCTCTTCCTCAGGGTCAGGGTGGCTGAAGATCCACTCCAGTGCACGCTCCAAGTTATTGTTCTGCCAGTCAAACAATCAAAAGAGCAGCCTTTAATACATTCTCTAATATCATGCTGCCACTCACCAGCCTTTGAACAGAGTAAGGATCGTGTTAACACCACTTAAAACTTGTAAGAAACCTCTGCCTCCCTGGAAAATAGTATTCAGCAAGCAGTCTGCAAAAGCTTGACAGATGGAAAAGAAATAATCCCACAACTAAGACCCACTGCCCCACGTTCTCATCTTGCAGACACACAGTCTCTAGGCATCCAGGTTATTTTACAACAGGGAGTAAAAGCAGGCAAGTTTTCTTCACTGTCTTCCACACTTTACCATTCCAGTGAAATACACAAACCACCTTCCCCACCCCAGAGAAGTCAGGCATCCCACACTTTGCCAGCATAGTTCCAGGTTCATCATCCACTAACTGGGTTTTCAGACACATTTCACAGGCATCTGAGCATGTGCATGCACAAAGCACAGAACATGAAACAAAACCCCAGTGCTACCAATAACCCACGAACTCACTGTTGCCTTCAGTGCCTGAATCGCTAGATTCCTTTGGAATCCCATGGAAATGATAATTGCAACCATCTCTTCAGGAGGCTGGTTATCTAGCCCTACAGCTCCTAAAGCAGCTGCCCCACTGGAAGGAACTTCTCCAAATGCAGGTATGACCAATGGCTCAGCAAAGTCTGGAACAAACAAACATTCATCAGTTCCTTCTTTTGCCTCACTGAACTGGAAAGTCAACAACAAACACAAACAACACACACACCTCAAAAGCAGTCCTGAAATCAACATAAGTTCATTTCACTGGCATCTAAATTCAGACTTAGATGTGTGGAAAGCCTTAAAAACAACAAAATGAATGTGCACTTTACAAAATATCCAGGTGTACATGCTCATACTGAGCAGACTGAAATAGCTCAGAACGTTGCAGAAGTGAAACAACTGCAGGAAAGCAGCAAAGACTGGTATGGAAGCAATGACGGCATCAGGATAATAGACAACCCAGTGCATAGACATAAAATGAACTGACTCCATATCTGAAAATGTCAGCTAAGCCCAAGTGAAACTCATTCCCCATTTACACAAGCCACACAAAAGCCCATGGTGAAGCGTGAATTCAACCAAATCTGGAGTTTTCTGGCAAGGGAGTACTCAGGTGCACTCAGTGCTGAATCATGAATCCAAACTCTGCATGGATGAAACACAGGAAGTGGAGAACATCTAGCAGCCCTGTCCATCACTAGACAGCCCCAGTATGGCATGAATGCTCCAGCCTGAGCTAGAGAAGGCTGATATGGAAGAAAAGCATCCAGACCACAGGATTCTTTGTACTTACACTTGGTCCCACGTCAGCTTCCCCCTTAGCAGCACGGACCTACCCAAAGGGTGGAAACAGAGCTGGCCCACACCAGTGGTGAGGACAGGACTTCTGGTGTAGCTTAGCTTGTTGTCTTCTTCTAGGCAGAGGATACCACATAATGGTCAAGATCTGCACATCCCAGGAGCAGCTTAGGAAAATTCACTCACACCTCCAGGTTTCCCAGGTGGGGAAGGGGGGCCGTTGTTTCTCTGTCACACATTATAAAATTTCTACTGACTGCCAAAATCCACAACCAGGAGCTGAGTTTAACTTACACCTTCCAGTCACTGACCTGGCTCTTCCATGTGTGCAATGATCCAGTTGAAAGCAACTTCAGCACCCAGGTTGCCTGTGTAGTACACAGCTTTCCGACACGCTTCCAAAGGAAAGCCCATCTCTGCCAGCTGCATAACTGAAGACTCATCAATATCTAGGGCTACAAGAAAGGACCTTCTAAAACAGGAAAGCCTAATTTCATCCATTGTATGATACTTCTTATTGTTACTCATGGTGCCATATATAACAGTACATATTGCTTGGATTTGGCTTAGTACTTCAATAAACCCACAGCCATCAGAAAACAGCCTCGTACAAAGCATTGCAGTAGTTGTGCTGGATTTACTGATAACCTTTTGTCTCAGTAGAGACATAGATCCCCACACAGATCATTAAGTCTTGATGAATTCCTATGGGACTTTACTTATTTTAGAAAACTTCAGCAGTGGATTTCAAGGGGTGAGGAAGTCAGGTGCTGAGCTCAGCTAGAGATGGCAGCCAAAACCAAGCATCTCTCAGAAGCTGTATCTTGCAGGTTAGAGAAACAGCAGCTGCCAGATCTGGAAGCCTCTGAATGACAGTGTCTGACAGCTTTACATGAGCTCAGAGCCCAGAGGGAGCCAGGATCAAGTGGTTGTGACCCCCAGAACTGCAAGAGCCTCCTGAGGAGCAGCTCATATTCTGGCTACACTGACTCCTTAAGAGTCCTGCACACATGGAAGCAAACATTGAACAAGCACGGAAATCAGCTTTTGTTTGTAAGCATGCAGGGCAAGGCTTCATGCATCTCTGTGATGAGAGAGAAGCCATTAGGTGAGCAAAAGCATAACAATTTTTTAAGCAGTAGAAAAATGAGATACGTACACTCCACGAAATGGTTCGTCATGCGATCTGAAAATTAACAATGGAAACAAAACAGGGAGAAGGACTTATAAATGAAGGCTGAGTAGATCCATATGGGTAAAACAATTCCATATTTTTAAACTCACAGAAATATTTGACCTCATGAAGACAGGGCAGTTCCATCCTCACTTCCCTGATGTTTTTGCCTTGAATTAGAGCAGGGATGTTTCTGCTCAGTAATTTTTTCCCTAACTCAGCTCAGAACAAAGTGCCACTGGTACTATAAACCGGCAGGAAATAAAGCTGATGGCTGACCTAAGCAAGAATCTGTTAAAGTACCATCACCCATGCATTTACACTAAAACTAGGTCAGTCCCTTCAGCAAGAGGGTAAGATGAACAGGCCTTTGTGAGGAACTTATACAGATAAGGGATGAAATTAAAACCTTTAGAGAATTGAATTTTGTCATATCCTTGCTCTGCAGACAATTTCAGGTAGTAGCTGTCTTTCACATACATACAGCATGGTATCATGCCACCATTATCATAAATATCCAAGCAAATGGGGCAATCATGTCATGAGAGCAGTTGCATTACTGGCTTCATATTAAATGCTAAGGCAGTCAAACTTCAGTCGTCTGGAGGAAAGTGCAGCCATCTGGGTCTAAGGTCACACCATAAAAACATGATTTTACTTGCTACAAACGATTTTATTCTCCAGGGAAACCCAGGGAATAAAGAAGGAGGGTATTTAATATTCTTTTTTCTGAACTTTAGCCTTAAAGAAACAGTATTTAAGAAAAGAAATGCAGCATAGCATGTTAATCACTCCTCCTTCTTTCTGCTCTACATATACTATAGTCAGCTGTTTGCCATCATCTCCTTGAGACAGAGCTTTTTTCAGTGGGCTGTGCAGCCCATGTACATCCAGAGAAGAGGACTGTGCATGCAGACACAGCTGCTAGGGCCTAACAATTCTTGTATTTTAAAAATTAATAAAATTTAGAGTCTTAGTCTATTCCTGGAAAGCTGTTGTTTTAAACTGTAGTCTTTTGTGTCCTAAGTATTGTTGTACTGTGCTGGACCTGGGAAGTGCACGGTGACTTTACTCCCAGGGAGTCATGGGCAGGCACTGAAGGTTCACTGGAGAGAGTCAAGGACAGCAACATCAATTATCAAACCTTCTAGGGAAAGGTGTCCCTACCCATGGCAAGGTGGTTGGAACTAGATGATCTTTTAAGATCCCTTCCAACCCAAAACAGTCTGTGATTCTACAATAAATCCCGAAAACAGAAAAGCTGGAAGAACTAGGGTTGTCCAGCAGGGAGAAAGAAAGGCTGTGGGTTGTTGTAGCAATCTTCAATTACAGAAATACAGAGCTGATTTTTTGTTCATAGCTCCAAATGGTGAAGATTAAGGACAACCCCTGTGTGCTAAGAGGAAAGGAGAGAACAAGTTAGCAAATACCTTTTGGGTCATCAGGAATGACAATGGGAGGAGCAATGTCTGGGAGTTCCTCTTCTCCTGGCTGGAGCCCCCTGGCCCGAAGGTGGCTGATATCCAGGAAATCTGGCATGTCTATAGAAACATCTATAAAAGCAGAGAAATGGGCTAAGCTTCTGCAGCCAGCAAAACGACCTTATGGTGCAACCTACCCCCTCAGAGAGGAGACTTTGGTACTCAAGGTACAGGAACAGCCAGGATTCTCCTTCTGAAAAGAGTTCTTTGTGAAATTTGGAAGGCTAAAGCACAATTTAGCTAGCTCAGATGACATGAAACTGTGTTTTAACTCCACAGACCTGATGGATTGGTTTACTTGGTCATAAAAGGAAAGAGGATTCAATAAGGATCTTCACAGTACAAACTTTAAGACTTGAGTCAGGTCCTCATTATAGTGTGCACATCTTATTGATTATCTTGGATAGAAAGGTAAATAAAACAAGTACATACCAAGCTTTTTGGGTATCCAGTCAAGGCCAAAAGTGAATTTCTTTATCTGCACCACTAAGTACTCAGGAAATGAAGCAAAACGGGAAGTCCTGGCATGGGCAAGAAACACAATTCATTGAAATCAGGCAACAGAATCCCCAGCAGCACAGATCCCAGTGCCTCATGCACACTGAGATGAGCTGTCACTGGTTGGCACACATGATCCAACCCTACAAGCATTTAAAGTTCAAGCTCTCAACTACCAGACTGCATCAACTCTTGGAGTCTGACCACTGAGAACAACTTAATTCCTGCTCAATTCATCATTACAACTCTTGCAAGGCGTGATCTGCACATCACATTGATGAACCCCAACACTAACGTGATGCCAGAGCTCACTGTGCATTTGTGTGTTTCTCTCTGCACCATGTCCAGGCAGCAAGATAAGCACTGAGCACAGTTTCTAACAGGCAGCCAGACACACACTTACTTAACTCCTGCAGATTTTGCTTGAAGGGCACTGCTCCAAAAATCCTCTACATTGCTAGGTTCTGAAAAGGCCTGCAGACATGCACTAAATGGGATCTTGGCACGGACCAGCTCTGGCAGAGGTCTCCTTGCAGCTTCTGCTTCTCGCCTCTTCAGTTCATAGGCAATTAATTCATCTGAGAAATACACACAACACTAGCTAATGAACATTGTCATGGTTATGTGCTCCTCAACAGGCTTATTTTTGCAAGTTTTAGAAATGCAAAAACCTACTTAGCAATAAAAGTTTTACATGCTTTTAACTAGACATCATATCTTTTTGTCTGTACTGGGGTCAGGAGCTACACTTACAGCCACATGTCTGTTTGAAGGTTTCTGTTCATGGTGAAAATGCAGAACTAGAAATACCAGGCAACAGGCAATGAAAACTTTGCCATGACAGCCAAAATTGTGTGTGAACAGTAACACCACCTGCCCATTTTATCAGAGCTCAGTCTGAGTTGGAAAGTTATTGCTGTCTATCTGTGTCATCCAACTTTTTTGACAGGCCAAGATTATGTATGATCTAGAAAAAGTCTTGACACTGGCAAGCTGAGCAGTGCCATAGGGTAAATTCACAAACTAATCTGTCTCCTGAGTCATTACCTGAAAATAACATGTTCTTTTATAAGCAACAGAGTCATCACCCAAACTGATGAACAAAGAGTGCAAAGTTCTCCTAAAGTTCTTGTCCAATGCAAGGAGTTGTGGGCTAGGTAAAAAGTAGGTAAAAATTCTCTGCCTTGTGGGATTTCATAGGATCTCATCAAGCAATCAAAACAGATCCTTCCGGTTTTAAAATATTTTAAATGTTCAGATTATGTAGGAAATCAGAGGCACATCTCCCTTCATGTTCCTGTGATGCCCCATTCACTTCTACCTCAAGCATACATTTATTATGTTATTCTGCAAAGCTCTTCACCACTGATTGCAGGGGCAAGCACAACTTGTCAGTGCCTCCCTCCTGCTCCAAGTCTTCAAACCTCCTCGGCCATTTTCTCCTTTAAAAACAAGTGTGCTTTTCACAGGCATGAAAAAACACTCCTGTTTATTAAATCAACATCCAACACTGCATCCTCTCTCCCTCCTCCCATAAAGCCCAGAACATCCAAATTGCGTGTTTTGGATTTATAGATGACAACCTATCTTATACCCCTATTCTCTATAACCATATTAGATCTTATAATCTGCTGCTAAAGAACAGAAAGCAGATTTGGGTTTTTGGTTGTTTTGTTTTGGTTTTTTTGTGTGTGTTTTTATAAGATATTCATTAGTGTGTTCGGTTCTTTTTTTATAATGAAGAAGTTTTCACAAACTGTTTCACTGTCCAGGACAAAGGAGATTCAGTGCTGGTGGGGATCTCTGGGCACAATGTGGCACATCCCCGGGTCAAACAGAGCAGTTTGTTCCTTTACCTTTGTTTGTTGCTGCCTCCATGGCCACAGGTAACTGCATGATGTAGTCCACCCTCTCCGTGTAGCGCACCTTCCTGGACTGGCAGCACTGCGTGCGCTCCTCCACCAGGAACCGGAAAACATCACTGGGGTTTTCTGAGCCCACAGGGTTCCTCTGAAAGGAATGTTAGACCAAATCACTTCCGTGGTGATCATTAAAGTGGCCAGAAAACCCAAAGGCTGGCTGCTGGTTGTTTTAAGGCAAGCACGAAGATACCGATCTGGCAGCTCAGCTCACACAGGACTGGATGCAGAGCTGTGGCACTCAGAGAGAAAACCACTGAAGTCCACAATTTCTGCATTCACAGCAGCACCTTTCTACACCCAGGAACTTGCAGGGTGTGTACCCAAAGAACCTGGCCGAGTCAAGGCGAACAGAAGAAGGTAGGAAGGTGGCAAGTTACAGTAAAGACAGAAAGCTCAGATAAATAACATGGAGCATCCTCTCAGCAAACAGAGCAGCTCCTACTGCTCTGAATATGCACTGAAACAGAACAAGCAACTTGTAGCTCATTATCCAGATGGGAATGTCATGCAAATAATATACCTCCTCTTTGTTGTTCATGTTAATGTCTGTTATCAGGCAAGACACAGAAAAGCGTCTTCTAACCACCCTATAATCAGCACATGCATTTAGGGATGTGGAACATTATGCATACAAATGTGAGTAACTTCATCTAGAGACTGAACACATGAATAAACACCCTCAATTCTTGGGGAAAATGGGAAAACGAGGGAGGAAGGGTAGACAAGAAATGCTTTACATCAAAACTGCATGTATTTGTACACTCCTTTTCAGAAAGACACCATTAAAATTCACAGTATGATTCCTTTACACACAGCCCTGAGCTGGAGCTTGGTGGAACTAAAGCTCTGTACAGAAATACTCGACTGACAAACAGCCACTCTGCTTTCAGCAGGGGAATCCTTCCTCCCACGATTCAATGACATACAGCTGGGATTTGTAAAACAGCTGGACAGGGTAATTAATTTGCTCCCAACAATTATATGAATTTGGAACAATAACAATAATAATCATAATACCCAATTCATTAATATTCCATGACAGACTTCAATATGGTAAACAAGAACAGTAATTTAAAAGGTATGTTTATAAAACTTATAGCCTGTACAGTGATGCTTGATCTCTTTATATTTGTTAGCAGCAGCACTGGCCCTGTTCATGGTCATGCAAGAGTCTGAAGTCAAGAAGAGGAAGAATTAAAGAAGCAAATGTTTCTAAAACAAAATACATTTAAATTAGTCCCATCTTCTACATATCTAAGGCTAAAAATAGTGCAAGTAAAAAATGAGCTGCTCATGTAACAGTTTTGCCTTCATTGTCTGATATAACCAGAAAAAGAAGCAGTAATTCAGATTTTCTCACCTCCACTAGATTTATAAGATGTAGGAAAAACTCCTGTGCGTCTTGTTGTCTATTAGAAGAAAATTCTGGGTGGCCTTTACTTATAAAAGCCTTGAACATTCGGGGAGATATTCCATTGTGTTGAGGCTAAATAAAAGAGAGAAAAACCTTTTAAAAAGGGATTTTTATTCAATCATGGACCAAATATCTCAAAGTTACTCCACCAGATCTATCTGTGGCCCATTTCTGGCACTGGAGGAATGACAGGTTCCATTTCACCTAGTTTCCCATTGTAATAAAAATGGGAAGGGTCCTGAAACATGATTTGGGGGGTTTAAAATATGTTTTATGGCTTAGTTCCTACAGCACTCACTCTACCTGTCCTTTGGCATTTGGCATTTTAAAGAGATTACTGGAGGTTTTCAAAGGCTAGTAGTTTTCAGAAAAGCTGAAAGCCTACATTGTTTTATAATGTTTGATATTGCTTTCAGAGCCCTGTGCCAGAACGTTGAAGCACTTTGGTGCATCAGCTGGCAGCTTTCCTCAGGACAAAACCTTTCCAGAGAGCTGTACAGAATCAAGCAGAGAACAACTAACGAGTGCAGCATGCATTCCCAGGCTGGTTGTTAAGAGCAGACATGAATTTGCAATTTGCAGGTGTTGGTCGTATTGAAAAACCGTAACTTACTGCCTTTGGCCATTCAGTTACACCAGGAGGAAACTGCCCTAAATCAGAAAACCTCCAGCTTCCAAGAGAGTCCTAGTTTTGACTTTCTAATCCTTTACACCACTCTAAGAACCTCCCCAACCATTCCAGATCCTCAAGACAACACTAGCTATTATGTCTTTTAAATAACATTTTTGAAGGGGTCAGAATCTTTTACTCAGATGTGCCCTCACCATCCATGAAACCAAGTAATTTTCTAGACAATCCAAGCAAAAGTATAACCTTTAGGAGCTCTGAGAGGCTTTAAAAACTCAGCCAATCTCATTCCTTACTACACTTACACTATCATATGAATATAAAAATAGAAAAAACAGCATGAAATGGAGGCCATATAAAAAACACACTAGAAGAGCAAAGTTTTTTGCTTTGTTTTACCAGGGTGCAGTATTCCCAGACCCACTGAAACCAGAAGCAGATTCTCAATTTTAAAGCTTTTTCAATTTTTGGCAGTACACCACCCACCACATTAGGCCAAGATGGACCTTAAAGGCCCCCATCAAGAGACAGAGTCTCAGTATTGCTTGGACCAAGAGATGTTCTAGGGATTTCTGCATCTTGTATTGCTTCAGTGTCCTCAACTGCCTTCCATCAAAAGTAGGACTAGGGAGAGAAATGCATAAAGCAGCTCACATTACAATATCCCAGGCTTCTTCCTATGCCAGAAGCAGGAATGTGGCACACTTGCCCTGCTGTATAATGAAGTGAGTTTGGAATCAAGCCCTGCTTCCACCTATACACTTTGTACTCAGCCACTCGAGCAGGAAGAAGAGAAACATGCCATGTGTGACAGTCTGCAAAAGAGGACTGAATCTTGCAATCTCACCTCAAGGACAAAAAAAGGAGGAAAAAAAAAACTGACAGAAGAAATGTTAAAGCTCTAAGCACAAAATCAACTCCTGGCTGATGACCCTTTAGGCATTCAGCCTCTTTTTAATCCTAAAGTGGGTCCAAGGAAAATGCTGCCATTTCCAGGCTAAACTTCTGTGGTGAAAAATTTCAACTCCACAGCACCACGAATATTTACAGAATACCTGGCATACTTTCCCCCTCAACAGTTGCAAAACAGTTTAGCTAAATATAGATTGTGCTGGACCACTGCAGATCTCATATGAATGCTTTTACAGGCAACAACTCCCCAAAACTTTGGATGAATTCCAAAGGCTCAGAAAGATTGAGAAGTTCTTTGCATGTGGAAGGAGGAAAAAAGTAAAGGAATAAAAGTAAAATGAATAATTAATATTATAGACACAAAGCAGAAGCTCTTAAAAACATTTAAGACCTAAAATGCTATGCAAACAACAAAAAGCATCCTCAACCTAAAAAAAGCACAGATTTGTATTCCAAGAGTGAAGGAATAAATAAAATATCTATATCTGATTTTTTTAACAAATAAATCATCAATACAACAAGCAACAAAAGCTTTAAAGTCTGTTTCAAATCCTAATATATGCCATGAATGGCTTGATAAGGAAGTCATTTCATGCATGTAACTTCAGCTTCATTACACTGAACTAATGAACACAAGTACTGTTAAGTGCCAGCAGATGCCTACCACAACCTGACAGAGTTTTACACCATCTGTCATTAAAAAGTTCTCAATATCTCATCTAATAGTGGCTGCTGAGCTGAACATGCAGGTGTAGCTTTATTCCAAGGACTCAGATCCCTGAACTTCCAGCACAGTATTTTCCAGGCACATCCTGCATGTGTTTAGGAAAGCAGGTCAGTCACCACACATAATTCAATGTATGGAGTTTGCTGAAATCTGTCCCACTATTCCTTTGTCCCAGTGGAGTGCTGATTACTCTTGAACTTTATTTGATGGGAGCAAGCAGGATTCATCTGCTGTTCCAAAACAGTGAATAGCCACTGCACAAAGCAATTACTCAGGAGACACAGGACTTCCAGATCATGCAAACTACTCTGTCCCAGATGCTCCATCTGTCCAAAATCTTATTGGCATTCTGATTTCAGGAGAAATTCCTATGTCAATAATTGATAGATGAAGGTAGAGGAAAATATCTATTTCCATGGCAACCACCACCATCCCTCTGTGGCAGAAGCATGCATTACTTCAGTGGCTCTGCATGGCTCCTCCACCTCCACAAAAGCCTCCAGCACCACCTAATCTTGCATTACCTAGACAGCTTCTCCTGAAATCAAGTGGAATAATGTCAGACACTTCCTGGAAACAATTCTTTAGCTCTTTATACTTTCTGAAACTTAAAGAGGATTTAGAAGTTTGCTTCCAGGTTGTCTCTGGACAACCTTTGTTGTTGTTGTTGTTGTCATTCCTCAGAGAAAATAAACATTGGTTGCAAGTTCTGTGAACACTTGCACTCATCACTGGAGCAGCAGAACACTTTATCAGCAGAACCACTGCTTGCTTTGATGCGCTGCACAAATAGCGCCTGACTAATTTATCCCTGACTTAGCATCCTGCACATTCCACCTTGCTAAGCATCCCATCCATGCTGGGTCCACACGTGTTCCTCAATGCCCAGCACCTGTTCCCTTTTCTCAGGATATCACTTTTACCTAGTTACCAGGCTGTACAAACTCAGGCAAATACCTTGTGTTCTTCTTTCATCACCTGCTCAATAAGCTCAGATTTCATGGGTGGCTTAGAGTATTGGCCTGAAAGGAGGCCGTGTCCCAATTTAGCCCTGTAGGGAAGAAAGTGGTGGGGAGAAAACAAATATGTGAGAAAAACAGAAAAGAAGACTTATTTCAAGAAAAAGAAAAAAAAAAAAAAAAGAAGTTTACTGCTTTTGACTCCTTGATGAACCATCATTACAACTGTAACTACATGGTCAAATCTTCTCATTCTCCCTGTGCCATATCTCACCTCTGAGCTCATGAAAAGGTGTTCTTTTGCTCTGCCATTAAATCATTTGGATTCTATTTAACCTGGCCAAGTAAATAACTGAGAAATGTCACTTACATCTGAGTGTTGAAATCTTGTGTTGGATCAAGAGGGGAGTAGTCAAATATTCGTGGAAGGTTTCCCACATACCTGGGCAGCAAGAACAAAGCAGAAACATTCAAATATTGCAGCTTAATGATTCAATCTATCCCCAATGAGTGCTTCTATCATGCAAAAATAATAGTAAAAAAATTAAGAAATGGACATTGAGGTTTTACTTGGAAGCTTCTAGCTATTAAGAATATGGCTGTGTTGCTCATCTGGAATTTACATTCTATTCCTTAATCTTGCAAAAGCTGAGGATGGTGTTGGTCAAAACCTCAGAGCTGAGTTGAGAACCAGTGTACTTTCTACTCCCAACCAACATAAACAAGTAAATTCAGGTTTGTATCAGGACGAAAATATGTAGAAAGAATGTTTCTATTGAGTTTCACAAGAGAAACAATTCTGACAACAAACACAGAGGGAAACGTTGTTCTAACCAGCCTGTTGGAAAGTGAAGCATTCAGCAGCACTCTCTGAGCATTGCTGCCCTTGAGCACAGGAAGAAACGGGCTGGGTAGGTATGGTCATGGTGCTGGGCCCTCTCTCATCAAAGATCTCCACTGTTTTAACGACACTAAGTCCTCCAGGTAATGCCCAAGATCATGCTGTGGAAAATGATCTTCCTTAATAAAGTCCATTTTGATATTTTTCAACAGTGGAGGTAGAAGAGCTGGCACTTAATGAATCTACAGACTGTGCTCCATGTGGCTAACAAAGAAAGTAAACAAAAGTTTTCTCCCTCTTCTTCTCCAGAAGGTAATTTCTAACATGAAAACCTGGGAGGCTTTCCAAAATCTAAGCTTCTCTTCCAGCACATACAGTACTTCTGCTTTGGAAGGAAAGGGCACTCTGAATTTTATTTCAAACCATGGACTGTCCTTTATAAAAAGGCTTCTCTTCTTGGAGTGATGTGTTCAGTTTCAATCATTCAAGAGTATTTCATATTTTTCTGTTGTGCTTTTGTCCTTTTACTCTCAATTAATAAGTGGAAGAATACATTTACACTACTCTTCATTTTTTTCTTTAATTTTAATTAAAATATGGCTTGGATAGTTCCCCCCTTAGCCAGACCCACATGCAACAGGTGCCCTGTTTTTCACTAGCATGGATCAATATTAACATGTTTGTGCCACTTTTTGGCACAAATCACCCAGGAGCAGCAGAATGACTCCTGCAGTGACACTGGCATGGGCCAGTACAAACCCCCTAATGTGATTCTGATGATACCCAGGGAAATTGAGATATGTGCACCTGTATATAGAAAGTAGAGACTGAGACATCAAATTTACAAGGTGGCACATGATTTCCCACCACTGAAGTTGAGACAGCAAGTTTTTATTTTGAAGGCAGATTGGGTTTTGTGTTCCAGCCTTTTCCAGAACAGACCAAAACAGTCACGAAATCCTCCAAGCAGCCACTGAACTGACTGAAAGAGACCTGTCTGCAGGTGAGACAAAAATTGAAATACCATTTTTCCTAGAAAAACAACAAATTGATGAATGCAGCAGGTAGTGACAAGAACTAGTTTGGAGCTACTTACGCTCGCTGGAACTCTGGGATGCTGAAAATGGCTTGCATGACAGCATTGAGGTAGCAGCTATTTCCCAGGTTCTTCATGCCAGTGTATCCTGGGCCATACATGGGCTTGAGTTTCACGCCAGCTTCCTGAATCACTTCCCATTCTGAGACTCTTGGCTTTATGTCGTTGTCTCTTAGCCCATTCTCTGTCTGAAAGCAACAAGATTTTCTTTTTAGCCTCTAACTTCTGCCATAATTATGTTGCTGGCATCATCACCACCAACTTTGTGAGCTACACGCCGAAAAAAATGAAGAGCCAAATCAATGGGCAAAGCAAGATAAATCCTGCATGTAGGGGAAGATGAGGGTCAGAAAGCCAGCAGTTTGTTCCTCCAAAACAGCCTTAGCTCTTTAGCACAGGCCCCTGGTTCTTCGAGTGCTCCCAGGTGTGACCTCAATCCCAGCTGGGAGCTTCACTTCTCTCAGGCCTGTGACCTCCAGCCTCAGCATCAAACACTGCATTTTTTTCAGGTTTCCTATTCCATTTGTAATGGCCATGAATAGCTGCTGCTGTAGAAGCTGTTCATAACAAACAAACCACATGAAAAGCTACAGATCCAAGAACTTTTCCCTTCTTTCAAAAGGTAAAAGCCCATAATTTGTGACACTGAAGTTTCTCCCCTTTACCTTCAGCCTGTAGGTGCAGGTCACTGCAGTGTCATTTACTGCTGGCACTACTCTGTCACTTCTCAAAGAATTGTACAGACCAAAGACCAGAGGTGTAACCTCTGCAACAGCTAAGACTAAGTTTTCAAGGTTGCTGAGTAAAACAGGCTTTCCAGAAAGATTTGGATTAAAGAAACTTTTTACTCATGGTACTGTCAAGCACCTTAGTATACCAAAATTTTTATTAGTACCACGAACACTTTTGTAAACACAGTTTAACTCTTCTCTGTAATTTCAATTGGACAATTAAATGCACTTAACCAATAGCAGGTTTGTTCCTTTTTAACAGTTTTCATGTTCTCAGGTAGTGATACTAGGTTATATGCTTGAGTGAAAAAAACCCAGAAAACAACAAACCAAATCAAACAAAAAGCCCAACACAACCACAAAAAAAGCTACCTGCCTTTGTAAGAATATCCTATTCTGATTTCTTACATCATTTAAACAGAACTGGAATCAACATCCACTAAGACACAAGTTATTGAAAGTACTTCTTTACTAATACAGACACACACAGAGAATCCTTTTTCCCCCAGTCCTTTTCTAGCATATCACACCTTAGACCATGGTGTTTTCTAGACTTGAGAGAATGTATTTTTCTCATTTTCCAATGTTTTTATTGACAAAACCTAAACTGAAATTTACCTAAAGAACTTTCAGCCTCTTTTTAACTTATCAATTGTTTAGCCTCCTTTTGCTTATGACTTGTATCTGTTTACACATGCAATAGGCTTCCCTTCACTCACTGTAATTAAATATTCTAGACATTCTTCTCAAATTGAATGAGGTTTTTCATCTTGAAGGCAAATGCTACATGACACAAGAAAAGTGAAAAATGCAAACTAAAGACCACAAGGTACCTCTTTCAGAAGGCAACTTCTGGATTTGAGAGCAATGATTTACTCAGAACTCAGACAATAAATCCCAAATTAGCTGGCTGAACTTTACAAAATTAAATACTGTCATAGCAGTCTGAAGGAATCACAAATAAGCTGCAGGTGTCATTCTTCTCCTGTTTCTCTCCCACCCCCAAGAGAACAAACAAGTGAGCAACAAGCTAAATAAAAGATGGATTTCCTACCACTTGCATCTGCAGCATATCAATTCCAAAGTGTGCCAAATGTTTTGCTATATGTGGATCTAAAACCGGCTCCTCTTCATCAAAGGAATAGACATCTACAAAAGCAGAGAGAAACCAATGAGCCCCAGGATCAAATGTTATCCCTTCTCTTTGTTTACCAACACTGCATTCTCAGTGCAGGGCTGCCTATACAAAATGCCTTGTTCATATTCTCCAAGTTTGGTTCTGGCCAGCAGAGAAGCGCACAGACACTCACACAGCTCAGCCAATATCTTAACAGAATCACCTCAAGCACTCTCCTCAAAAGAAATTATATGCCTCCATAGTATTAAACTCCAAAAATATTTATAGGGATCATAGTATTTCCCCTCCCCAAAATAAGAAATTTGTAGGGAAAGCAAGGAATGGGGTATGTAAAGTTCTCAGATATGTGGCCAGTCCACATTTTGAACATAACAAGAAGAGATTATGAATTTTTGCAGAGCTACTGGATACAGACACGTTAAAGCTGTGAGTATATCAGAGCAACTCACTAATGCCAACAGCATTTTAATTTTTAGTACAGTTTAAAAAATCCACTTATGCCCTTTTCACACAGAGATGCAGGGAGAACAGAGAAACTCTTTATTAGAATAGAGAGGTTTTTTTGATTACACACCATTGGATTGGACTTCCAAGATTAATCTAACCCTGTGGTTAGGGAGAAAGGCTGATTTTCTGAGTGAGGTGTCTTGCTTTATTGTTTGGAAGATCTAGATTTCAGTTCTCTACGATAGGCCCTTATGGCCTTAAGTAAAAGCCCATAAACATTCTGGCAGGGCAAAGTTCAGACTGTGAAGGGAAGAAGTATGTCTAATGATGATATTTTCAATATGAAACCAAGTTTAATAAATCCAACAGAAGGACAAAAAATTGAGAGTAAAAATGTTCTTTTTTAGAGTTTACCTAGCAAGTCCTATAATGACACTGAGTTCAGAGCAGGTTTCACCTACTTGAACAAATAACAATAAAGCTGCAGGCATCATAAAGGGATAGAAGTGATAAGACAAGCCCTTGTAAGATTTGAACAGACCTTCCATCTTTTCTCTGCTCAGGTCTCTACCTCTGTAGTAAATGACTGCTTCGATGTCTCCTCATACCAAAACCCAGAACCCCTGTGCCAGTCTCCCTGCATTTCTCTCAGGCAAGTTTCCCTCATGCCCAGCAGTTTCTCACAGTGACTTTGCTCCATAAGACCAGACCTGGGCTGACAGGGAAAGCTTAGCCAGGAGAAAGGAACAGAAACAAACTCAGGAGGAGATAGCAGGAACACTGATAAAGGCTGTTCACAGCACAAATATCCCTTCTGAGAGGTCCTTACCCTGGCCTCTCCTGGCAGCTGCAGACCCTGGCTCTGACTCAGCCCATTCCCTTTAACAAAAGGCATTCTCCTTGAAGTCTGCTAGTACCAAACCCATGCTGAAACAACACACTGAAGGTTAGCCAAAAACTCAAAGACTAACTTCTACCATTGACCAGCCCTATGAAAAACCTCTCAGAGCAGGGAGCTGTGCTTTGAGCTGTGCTGCCAGCTGCTGATCAGCCATCAGATGCCCCACTAACATTGGTGCCCATGACCTTTCTGGCATGTGCGTGGCTGTAGCTGCCCATCTGCTGGAATTCCTCTGTGTGGTAGCAAATGCACCCAGAAGACAGGACTGTTCATCCACACACACAGCATCACAACATTCCCATAGTATTCTGGTGAGGTCACAGCCCAGCCAGAAGATCCCGAGAAGTTCAAACACCTGATGGAGTGAGATTACACAGCAACTGAGCTTGGGTGACTGCTTTCAGGGTGGAAGCTTTGACATTGTTTTCCCTCTGCTCTGACTACTGCAGAGAGCAAATCATCTGGGACTACTGACCCAGAGCAGCAGAAATGGAACACAAGACTAATGTTCTGCTCAAGCCCAGCTCGTGCCACACTTCAGTACCTTCCGCTTGAGTTCATGGGAGAAAGAATTCACTTGTTCCAAAAAATCAAAGACAGAAGATAAGAGCTGCCAAACACAGGTCTGCAGTGCTGTCATACAGACTCTGGCAGATGAGGAATGTAGACAAGTCAGCAAATGTGACACACCAGGACCTGGTGTCATTAGAGTGAGAAAGGGGGAAGTAGAAGGGGAGGGGGGAACCCACCAAGATAAATCTGAGACAGACAACACAGAATATTATTAAACAGAGAACAAAATCATAGAATATGCTGAGTTGGAAGGGATCCATCAGTATCATCCAGTCCAACTCCTGGCCCTGTGCAGGACACACAAAGAATCCCACCATGGGCCTGAGAGCATTGTCTAAGCACATCTTGAAGTCAGGCTTGGTGCTGTGACCACTTCCCTGGGGAGATTTTTCCAGTGCCCAACCATCCTCTGGGTGCAAAACTTTTTCCTGATAACAATCATTATGATTCATATTATTTAAGAAAAGAAAAATGTCAATGCTACTGGACTTTTTTCTTCCACAGCTCAAGATTTACACCTGTTCTGGCTGTGTAAACATCTCTCCTTCCTACTTAGAGGGTAACACTGTCCCTAAAGAAACTAGTTGCTCAGGATCCCCCCAAAAGGATCTGACAATTGCTAAGATTAGCATCCACAAAGCAACTCCTCCAAGCATCGGTCACATGGGGTTTCCCACTGCCAATAGCCCATTCCATGCCTCAGTCAAACAAGCAACCTCGTAGTGACTTGAAATAAATGTCAAGAGAGGCAGCAGGTAGCACAGTCTGCCCAGTGCTCAGCCTTCTGAGGCAAACAATGTTTCTGACTCTCTGGTGCATCCTGTCCAAGGTATAAGAGTGGAAGAGAAGTTTGGTGCAGTTTCTGCTCTGATCCCAGACTGCTGGGGCTAACGCCTCAGAAACCTTTCATAATGTACACAGCACAGACACCTCAGGGCAAGACAAAGAGCTCTCCTCTGTGCACACGGAGGGTGAGTGTCACTGGAATACTGGCACCACCTCCTTCTCCTTCCTCCTGCTGTGAAAAAGGAATAAATTATGTCAGGACAGGGAGTAGCACTTATTACTCCTCTACCAACACTTCTTCACCTCTAACCCAGGGAAGCAAAAAACAGACAGATTTTGTGTCACCATCAGCCACAGAGCCTCTTTCCTGAAGCCCATCTATCACCCAGCCCTATCGAGGGGTTATGAGTACCATGGCAATATAGATCAGAGACAGAATAATTGCTGCAAAGGAACAAGGAAGGTTGGGGGAGGGAAGACTTTTCTATAGGGAAACCAAGTAAACATCATCCAGAAGAACAAAGGTCTGTGGAGAACAGCTGGTGCCTCTCATTCAGAGGGAAGGATGACAGCCTGTCCTTTGTTATCCCAAAGGCCACATAAGAGAGGAAGCAGCTGATCAGTGGGAGGCACAAGGACAGAAGCCATAAGGAAACAAGGATTGCTGCTAAAGATGGAAAAGAAAAGAAGAAATTCTGAAAAAAACCCCTACAGAATATCCTGTTTGTTTTGTAGATGCAGTTGAAACCTACAGCTGGGCAAATCCTAAACACCTTTCATAACTGAGAGATTTGGATAGAAATCATCCAAGACCAGGCTCATGCAAGGAAATAACATTCCATCTGGGAGAGAAAAAAATGGTTTTTGCTAAGTGTTTCTGTGGCACAGCTGGTTGAATCTGACTACAGTCGCCTTTCCTCAACACTGAACAGGACTTAGAAAAGCTCTCAACTGATGCTTGTTAAAAAAGGGGCTGCTCTAAACAGCAATTTTTTTCTCTCTGTAGCCATAAGCACTAAAGCCAAAATATAATCATGCTATGTGTTCTTCCATTTTTACTTCTCCAGGCAGCTGCAACAAAAGATCTCTTTGCTTATGACTTTTTCAGCTCCTCATGTTTTTATTCCATCTAATCCTCACACACCATAATCCCCTCCGCAGCAACGCTGCAGAACATCACACTTGGAGAATATGCAAACAAGGACACAGCCACAGCTTTTTCCCCCTCTCAAGATCATCACACATTTTACAAATGAGCATCACAGCAGCCCCACAAAGATGAGTGCTCATTAGACTGTTTCAGCAAGATTTTGTTCAACAAGGAAAAAGAGCACTTTCCACTGTGATTAAAAAAACCATACATGCTGTTGTTACAAACAGACTTCTAAATTTAAAAAGCTCATTACCCTGTTGTTGTTTCTTTGTTACAGAAAGTTGAACCATTTGCCCTAGGAAATGTAGCAGAACTAAAAAATATTGTTTCTCCAGATTCTGTTGTTTCAAACTAATACCATTCTTCTGTTATAAGCCCAGTATTCTACAAAACCCCCAAAAATATTTATACAAAATATAAAACAAGCAGAAAAAACAGGAATGGGCTTTCTCAGAATGGAGTGTGTGTCATCCCCTCCAACCCTGATCAGCATTCACAGACTCACTGGGTTTCCTTTCCATGTCACACTCTCAAACACTTGCACTAGAAGCACGAGCACAGCTGGTAATAGATGCACACTGTCAGTCTCATGCACAGAAGGTCCCTCATCTCAGAACATGCCCTGTGGCTGACCTGCTCCATCAGGAGTGATGGTTCCCAGCTTCACTGCCAGGGGATAACCTGTCTCCTTGTAGTGCTCCATGGCGTGCCCGTTGCCCCCGCTGCCGTCGAAGAACCACTTCCCACACAGCACAGAACCATCCGTCAGGTTCAGCCACAGGTTCTCCCGCAGGTCACACTTGGAGCATTTCCAACCACTGCGAGACACAACGGCGAGAAACAGCAGGAATACGTAAGGCAGGAGCCAGTCCTGTAGTTCCCATTATGGCAGGTCAAAGCAACCCTCACACCCAGCCCAGAGTCACGCAAGAGAAGCGTGGGCTGAGTTTCTGCCTTTAGTTCAGTTACCCCTGGACTGAATTAGAGAGCCTACAAGGAACAAACCTTATTGCCCTCACCTGGGGGGAATTCTAACACCATTGTCCAACTGTACAAGTGTTTTGGCATGTTTAGATGCCTGCAGCTCTTCTTCCCAGGAGTCAGGTTCCTGTTTCCTGTAGGGAGATTTTGCACTGAGGAGTGCATCACAAGCTATCGTCACCTGGAAGACAAGTGGATGTCAGTCAAAGCCTTACACGACTCAGTGACTGGACAGAACTTGGCATTCAGCCTATTGCTAACCACATACAGAACTGCTTATCAGTAGGACTATTTATATACTCAAACATGCATCTAATCTTTCAGACTGTCGTCATTATTTTAGCAGGAGAGTAAGCACATGCACTATGCAAGCTTTCATAGGACAGGCTGGCACCATAATAAGGGAAGGAATACAGGAGATAGAAGGAAATGCAAGAAACGAAGGCAAAGATTACTTTTAAAAATGACTGACACTCTATTATAGCTGGTTAAGAAAGATCTGTATGTCCAAACAAGCACTACACGTAAGAAAACAAGGCACCATCTTGATAAAAACAGAAACAGGAGACAATTCCTATGACCACTTCCACACACTCACTGACCAGTGCTGGTAGCTCTTCTATGTTGGGTAATGAGATTTCATAGTGATCAGGAAATATAATAAGTTTTGCTTCATCCTCATATTCAAAGTCATCACTGTTGAGATCACTGCTTGTCTCTAGATCTGGAAAACAAGATGGGGAATGTTAGGAGATTGCCCCACCATCCAAGGTTCCAAAATTGTGACACTATAAACAGTGCTTGCCTGGCATCAGCCAGTGTTTTTTTCTGGCTAGAAAAAATAAGGTTCAACCAAAAGAAGAGGTATGTTAGCAGTGGCCAAAGCTGGCTCTCAATTTCCCCCTAGTAGATGCAGATGCTTAATGAGTCACTCGATCCTAAACGAGCACTGGCAGCAAGCACTGCACCCTGGGAATGCCTGAAATCTCAAAGGTATGTTTGGGACAGAGGTGAGGATGACAGAAGCCAGATTCAGAAAACTAAGCTCTCTATTAACCCAGCAGGCAGTAACAGACTGAGAAACCCAAATGATAAAACAAGTACCAAAATATATTTAAACTTGACCTGGAAAGACCACCTCTTGAGAGCAACATCAACTCTTGGCTCACCTGCTGCATCAGCCAGCCCTGAGGTGACAACACCCACTGTCAGTGACCTCCAGCAGCATGACCAACAAAAGCCCATTGTCATCAGCTCAACACAGACACAAAAGCAAGAACATTTTCTCATACTGAAAGCATGACATTTTTAGAGAATGTATTAATTCATTACTAATTTCTCAAATCACACCGTTTTCATAATGATCCCTCGCTTTATTCCAGGCTTCCTTCCCAGCTTGTATTACAGTCCTGTGTTTGGTAAAGGGGTGAATCTCCACAGATGCAGTCTATAACAGCTCTTCTGCTCTGTGGAACAAGGAATCGGAGTATCTCTGAGCTGATGGTGCATACAGCAACGCATCACAGGGAATTTGCACTTATTTCCCAGAAATTTGATGCTGGCCAGCATAACAAAGCCAAAAGTACTGACCACCTCCTAAACGGGAGAGAGGTTCCTCAGAGAGGATAAAAACTCAGTGTATGCTCAGCCAGGTTTGGAGGCAGAGAACGCTCTTGCAGGGCTGTGGTCACGCAGCGCCTCAGCCACCAGAGGGAACCGGGCACCAGCTCACAGCGGCCACCGGCTCCTGGGGACATGCGTGAGACCCGCTGATCTTCACTGCCTTGTGCTGTGGACATTAGGCTTACAGCACTTGCAATCCCCTCATAGAAACAGCAATGATATGATATTTGCCTGCGTTCAAAATTCAGATACACACACTGCAGCTCATCTCCCAGGCCAGACAGCAGCCAAGTAGTAGAGCCTTTACTGCTGCCGGCCTGACCTGCATCTGAACCAGTGATCCAGGGATGAAAGACGGAGTATCCTATTAGCAGTCATCTGCTGTCATCCAAGGACTTCACATGCTCAGGAGCACCAGCCTCCTGTGTGCAACGGGCACGGAAGGGAATTTCCTTTTCACCTCCTCAGCCTTCATGCCATTTGTGTCGGCAGAAAAGCAGACAACAGTGTCCCATCAGCATGGGACTCCTTCTGCCCAACATGCCAATATGGCAGCATCCCACTCGTTATTTTAAAGAAGGATACACAAAGCTTCGTAACAGTCCTGGGAAGCACCATGAGGATTTAAAATTCCCCTTTTGAAGGTGACCGTGTAAAGCTGGTACACTTCCACCTAACACCTACTCTCTCTGACTAGGAATTAAAAAGTACTGCCTTATCACTCTGAAGACAGTTTCTCAGGGTCCAGACCCAGTACATAAGAGTGGAATGGAATTCTAAGGTCACTGACTGAAATCCTCCATACAGCAGATGACCATATAAACTAATCTCTTTTGGTGACTGTCAGAGAAATCCCTTAATGATGTCAGTTGAAAACACCACTCATACTTTAAAATCTGGGCTTGTGTGTGCTGAGACACATAGCTGTCAAGTTTAGTAAGAAATTGTACCTGCATTATATTTTCTGTGCCTGTGCAAGGGCCAGCATGGCTGAGAAGGTGTGGGGGTAGAAAAAATGAAAGTAGATGACTGTGACTTTAGAAGGCAATGGAGTTCACACTAAATGAGGGCAGAAGTTAACCCTGAAGCCACTATGCACCATGTGCTCTCTGCAGGTAGTTTCAAATGAGTGCAGAATTTTAGAGAGGAACAAGTAACTATAGGAAAGAGGAATAGGGTGAAATCTACTTGCATGTGGAGCACATTTGATTAAAAATTACTCTAACACAAAAGGCACTGAAAAACATGAACTTTCAAGCACTATACTTCATCCAGAGCTGTTTCTTGATCAAGGATGTCCTTCTAAGATGCTCTGTGAGCAGAAGGCAAAAAAAGGCCTTACTCAGTTCTGAGACTGAGCCACAAGACAATGAGCCAGTTTATAATCTTTTCAAAGAGTGACAGCTTGATGGTCAACGTCCACATGACATTGCTTCCCTTCCAGTGGAGTAGCACCTTTCTGGTGCCTCCTGAGAGCCCCAGTTAAACACCAGGGCCACCAAAACAAAGCATTCATAGATTGCAAGAGTTGTGTTGGGAGGCCAGGAGGACAGGCAAAGCAAAGCAGCAAACACCTCAGAGCAGAGGCTCAACTGACACTGTTATTTTGGGCGAGTGGTCAGTAGAGTAAATTTACTGCACCTCACAAGGCATCACTGAGTGACGGTGAGAGATGCACTGCTGCTGAACTGACTGAAAACAGCAGCTGGGAGAGACAGTACTGTAATGTAAACCAACCCAGCAGAGGGGAAGAGAAGGAGTGGATGTGTCCAGATCAGATTTAGACAAGTTACCAACTCACTGCACTAATAATAGGGGCATAAGGAGACTCCAGACAGGACCCCCAAACGGGATTTCCTGCGCATATGGATGTGGCTCTGTGTGTGTGAAAGGGAATACAAAGGTGAAAATTGAATGAGGATGTTGACTAGCGAGTCTACAACTAATTTTGAAACCCTAGAAAGACATCTTAGGAATCTGGGCTTGATCCTGCTCTCGCTGAAAGCAATAGACAAATTCGTATTGACTTGGAAGTGGAGGCCTGAGTCCTTAAATCAAATTATTTCTTCCTGAAGCCTTTAAATAATAGTGAATTGCAGCAGCAGCACTTTGCAAACTAGAAGCGATTCAGTTCATTTGTTTTCAGGCACATTCAAAATATTAACTTCATCAGATGAGTTATAAAAAAGAAAAAAACTTTTTTACAAAATTACTTTCCAGTCAACATTTTCCTTTGCAGAAAAACGAAAAGTAAAACTTTCTACAAGGATCATTTGGATTATTCACTGCTTATAAAATAACATTCAAAATGCTTGCTACACCCCCAAAGCATTTTAATGTTCCTATTGCTAGGTAAGACCTCACCCCTTGCATTTGTGGCACAGAGCCGTGTTAAACAAGCAAACCTAAACCACCAAAATTCAAATTTATAACTGTTTTGACAGCAGTATTAGCCTGTGTTAATCTTGTCTAATTTTCACAGTTCTACCTAAACCAGCAAACTATTAAGACTCCATTAGTGTAAGGTATCTGCTCACCATCCTACACTCAATTCAAGAATAAATGGCAAAAGTAAAAAGCAACAGCTAATCAGTTCCACTGCTGCTGCACAACTTTACTGGGCTAAATTGTAAAAATATTGTCGGGAAATGCTTAAATTCTCCTACATCACAACTTTTCATTCACAGACTACTCACATAAATATAAACTTTAACCACTCAAGGTAAAAGTCCTCTTCAGAAGCTCTCCAAACAAAAACATCCTTACTGCAAACAGGGTTCTTCTCCTGCCTACGAGACCTGGGAGAACAAAGTGAAGCCGTGGTCAAATCCAGTACAGCCACTCTTAGGAACGGCCTTTACACTTGGAAACAGTAGCCCTGAGTGCATCCCCTGCCATCAGCAGGGAGGTGCCATCCAGGAAAAGCTCAGCAAGTTTACAAGTTCTCCCAGACTCTCCAGGTGAAAGTTTTCCTTTCCAAGGTCTCCTGAGACCTGCTGTGTGTCACAGATACTGCTCCTCACTGGCACTCTCCTCACCAGCAATCACAGATCTGCTGACAGAGCTGTTCATTTGAGGACTTCAAAACACTTTTAATTGATGGTCTGAGTTAGCCCTGACTTTGCTCAAAACAGAGCTCCCACAGCTTGCTGCACTGGCAGATGATGCTCTGGTAACCACTCTGGGACAGGACATCTGTCTAAGGACAAATTTTATGACAGTCACTCTGCCAGCTCTGTATAGCCAAGAGTCCAGGCTCTGGATCAACAGATGCTCAGGGAGAGGGCACCAGAACCAGGCAAAAATGTGGTGATTCCTCCCTCAATGCAGAGCTCAAGTACCTACCCGAGGTGTTTTGTTTGCTGAGGGGGAGGGGGGAGGGTGTTTTCTAGTTGGTTTTGGAGAAAGAAATGGGGAGATACTGTGTGCAGATGCACTTTGCCTATTCAAAAGAGAGGTTCGCTTCCTATTTATAAAGCAGAAGGATAGAGAACAAAATACAAAGTGCTGCTTTACTGGTGCTCCACTTAAATCTCCCACTGCTGCTGACAACTGAGCTGACCTTTCAGAGAACCATTCACCCCATCTCTCTCTCAGAACCACCTCTCTGAGCAGCAAACAGGTAACTTGGACCACATCCCTGTGCACACACAGTCGAAGCACCTCTCTTGTCTTCTTTGCATCTTTCAACTACTTCATCTATAGTTTAGTTACTCAGTAACACCTTAAAAATCACTTTTAGATTTAATCTCTTAGATAATTTTAAATCAACCAGCAAATCCCATTTCTTCAGTTTGCAATCCCTTTCCAGACCACTTACATTGCATTAATTCTTCATAATTAGAACATTATGAAGGACTCTGCTGATAAGTCCTGGGATAACAAGTTCAGGGAGCTCTGCTGGTAACTCCATGGTAAAAATTGGACCTCCAGTCCCTTCAGCACAAGCATCTTCCCCCTAATTCTGCTACCGCTTTTGACCAGGAGCTCATAAGGAAGATCACAGTACATCCCATTAACTGTGTTTTTCCTATTCACACATAAGGCACTGAGTAAGACAGACAGTCTGCTTTAAATATCACCCCAAACCCCCTGAAACACTGCACAGCCTGAGCTGAAGTTGTCATGTCCACACTGCCCAGCAACACCTAAACCAGCCAGATTAAAGGCAGTTCATACATTTCAATAAACAATGCTGTTATGCTTCCTGATTACACAGAACACTCACAGCCAACACCCTCCAGCCTTCTCCAAAGAAAACCAAACCAAAACGTGCCCACAGCCTAACACATATGTCCACATGCACACACATTTTCCTGTGAATCTTTCCATGTTTAGGGAAAGATAAATATTGCAGTTGACTGGCCAAGCAGCTTGTGTTTCTAGTGCATTTACTAGAGAGTAGCAGTGCTAGAAAGTAATCAGTGAGCATCCAAAAGATGTTTCCCTAATACTAAGGAGATTGAAAAGGGTTTAGTATCTTTAATAGTTTTACATCAAAGAGGATTATAACAAGCAATGTAACAAATGCCCAAACTGGATTGACTTTGTACACAAAGCTTAAATCTCCGGGCCTTCAGGGAGTTATTGATAGACACCTAGAAACACAGGGATGCTGGAGTTTCCCACTGATCCCTGTCTGGTTTTGCCTGCCAGGGCAAGCCCTACCTGGCAGGTCACATACCTGGGCTGCATCAGCCAGGACAAATTAACCATGAGCCAGCAATGTGTTCTTGTGTCCTCGGAGAAGGCCAGTGGTATCCTGGGGGCATTAAGAACAATGTGGCCAGCAGATCAAGGGAGATCATCCTCCTCCTCTACTCTGCCCTGGTGGGGCTGCACCTGGAGTGTTGCATCCAGTGCTGGGCTCCCCAGTTCACGAAAGACAAGGAACTACTGGAGAGGGTCCACTGGAGGGCTACAAAGATAATTAGGGGACTGAAGCATCTCTCTTATGGGGACAAGCTGGGCCTGTTGAGCCTGGAAAAGAGACTCAGAGGAGATCTCATCAAATATCTTAAGGGCACATGTCAAGAGGATGGGGCCAGATTGTCTCCAGCAGTGCCCAGTGACAGGACAAGGCACAACAGACATAAACTGAAACATAGGAAGTTACATCTGAATATTAGGAAAAGCTTCCTTACTTTGAGGGTGACAGAGCACTAGAACAGGCTGTCAGGAGAGCTCGTGGAGTGTCCTTCTCTGGACATATTAAAAATACACCTGGATAGGATTGTGTGCAGCCTGCTCTACATGAACCTGCTCCAGCAGGGGATTGGACATGATGATCTCCAGAGGTCCCTTCCAACCCCAACCATTCTGTGATAGGTGCCAAAGGTCACAACGAGGAAGACAGAATTAAAACAACCTGTTTAGATGAGAAGATCAGCAGCTCTGAACCAGTGAAATAGATGCTGGAGTAAGAGATAAGATGCCAGATTTTGCTAACCACCTCTGCTGCTGTCACATGCAAAATGATCACATCATATGACCTCTCTGTGCTTTCGTTTCCTCAGCGATGAACAAGGACAGGAATAATTCTTTGTTCTTTGCTTTAAGCATGGCCAAAACCAGTAACATCTGCTGATCCAAAGAATTGGATACAAAGCACTGGGATGCATGGAATTACCATCGCCAGGATCAGAGCAGACTTGATACCAGGTTACTCCCAGCCAGCAGGGGCTGCAGTGAAGACTGCAGCAGAACAATAGACCAGATGAGATACATTTTCAAAGGTGCATTAGATTCCAGCAGTGCTGGATTAAATGGTGATAGATCCATGTCCTAAACCCAGCCCAGTGAAACTGCACTGCCCGCAGGAGTTCCCTTGGAACTGCTGCTCAAGACCTACTCAGGGGGGACAAAATGCTCATAGTGCAAGGGTGGAATTTGAGGATCTCAACGTGGCACATCAGAGACACTCTGCCAGTACCCTGCGTGCTGGCACACCTCAGCAACAGGAGCTTTCAGGTGTATGCAGAAGATCAGCTAGAACAGAATCTGAATGTGCTTTTGTACTTTGTATTTACACTCACATTGCTAGAGATGTACAACCACTGGTGCACTGCAGTCAGCTTTGTTTCTAAACCCATTCTTTTATAAGCATCCAGTGACAATCATGAGTTTCAATGTAAACTGGCAGGAAATGGCATTTGGATCAGCACCTGCAATGGGACAGCCTCTTCCTACAAAAGAAGTTTGATTTTTTTATGACTCATTTTCAGACTTTTTTCTTTCTTAGTCCTCCTTGCAAGACTTACTTTCATTAACAACAACAATTTAATCGATCACAATCTGCAAAGGCCTCTTAGGGACACATTCCACAGATCAAAGCAATTCCAACAGAAGGTCATTCTATTGTTTCCCTTTAGCCCTAAGAGCTGGCAATTGTAAAGAAAACATTTCACCTCTTCATTACCTGAAGAAAAATTCACTATTCACTATTAATACAGAGACAATAAATAATAGATGAATTGGAGAAATACCACAAGCTGTGGGAGAAAAGAGAATACGGGCTTTTCATCACATTCTCCTCATCCATATTTATGAGTCCCTCAGGTTTTCTGGGTAATCTGAATAAATGGATTTTGGATGATATGGGCATGGTAAGAAAACTGCTTTCCATGAAGCAAGGGAATATAACTGTGGACATAACAGAATTAGAGATGCTCATGATATATGTGCAGTTGCATTCATTACAGGAGAGACCACAACACCACCGAGGAGCATTTACCTGTGTAACAACTTTAAAATGCTAACAACCAGGTCCCTGGCCAGCTGCTGAGCAGAACAGACCCACACTGAGGCCCTGGTATATATAAACATTAAGTATGGGTAAACATTTTAATAAAAGGGTGCTTTGTGGAAATCACTAAGAGAGAATGGATAGAATCAGTAAAAAATGCCTATCAAAGCCTAGGCTGTTTGAGAATAGTTGAGGATCCATTTTACATTTAAAATGTCTCACGTATATTTACACACATCTCTCAGTATGCACCAAAATGGTTAAGAATTACTTATTTGCCTGAACAAACTTTAAAATCTAGAACCAAAAGTTAAAAAGAAAACCAAAACAAACAGCAGGAAAAGAAAATCCAAAAGGAGCCCCAAAGCCAGACACAATGGTGGGCAGAACCCAAGTCCACATGCAGACAGGGTCGGAAAAGGACCGCGTGAAAGCAGCTGCTCACAATACCTAAAAATAGCTTAGCATTCCTCCTTTTTGGTAAAGCTCCACCAGATGCTCCTGGTACCTTCTGGAAAGAGAGAAAGAAACAATTAAAAATCCATCAAGTGAGACAACAGTAAATCAGCATTAACCCCTTCTATTAAATCCCAGTCCTTGATGAGCAAGAATGTAAATGCTCTTTGCTCACTCCTGACCCTGGGACTCATCACTGCCCAAGGCCCCTGTGGAGTGTGGAAGCCTCCACCTGAGTCCTTCGCTCTCGTGTTAGCAATTAATCAGAGGGTGTCTCACAGCCACCAGGGGTGACGGCTGTTCTCTCACCAAGACAGGGACACCCAGCACCTCTCAAACCTCTCTCCACCAGATCCCCAACAGTATTTCTCAATGACTAAAGCTGAATTATAGAGTAGAAGAAAAGGCTATTATCTGCATAAAGGATTCAATCCTTCATAACTAATTCCAGTAGGACCACTTTGCTTTGATCTGTTAGTTCGGTTCAGTTTCTTCTATCCAGAAAAAAATGTCCTTTCCATCAGGGTCTACACCTGCCTCCACTAAGATGAAGCCAAACTACCCGCATGTTTTCTAAATATTAGAAAGTATGGAGGAAACTCAACAACACCCAAGGAATTGTTTAGTGGGGGATTTTATTGTATTTTTTAATTTAAGCTCCATAGCAGAAAACAGAAACTTCCACGAGAGATTAAGTTTCACTACTTTTCCAGTTCAGAACACCTCAAACTACAAGGGAAAACACAACTGGCTGAGGAAATGGCAAAGTCAATGCACTTGCTCCTTAAGCTGTTTATTAAACAGCACCATTAAATCAAATTAAATCAAAAAAGCCTCTGTGGCTGTTTGATGCCAACATGATGCATGATGTAGTGTGTAATGTTAGTGTAACTGGCAAGGTTGGCAGGCAACTTTTTTTTTTTTTTAAATAATAATATTGGGATACAACAGGTGGAGAGAAACCAGCCAAGAACCTGTCAGCCTACAGGGAAAGTTCATGTTCGCCCCTGCCCCTCCGCAGGCAAAAGGGCCACATATTTTGGGTGGTTCCCTTCACCATGTAAATAAAGCTCTGGCCTAAGCAAACTGCTTTAATCATCAGTGAGGTCTTGTACATCATAGGAAAATTTTCCATTCTTAGAAAGAGCAGATGCCAACACCCCTTGGCTGCATTTAAGAACAGAATCTATTATCCACATATAAAAGCCCTAGGGAAAAGAGTCAGGGTTGCAACTCCAGCAGTTAAAATAAAAATAAAAATTCCTCAATGAAGTGAAAATAACATTCATTCATGAAGTGAAAATAACATTTCTTTCTTTAATCCTGCTGGAATTTAACAAGTTGGAAGGAAGTAGCCAGGAATCTATTTCAAATGTATTTTAAATCTTTTTTTTAAAGCAGCAGCAAGAAACAACATAACCCAATTGCAAATACATTATGAATAAATTACACATACTCCAAGGACTATATTTCCAGAACTAAAAAAATTTTTTTTCCAATGCTAGGAAGCTCCAATTGAATTCTGATGTCACCAAGTGTGATATTGTGAAAGTCATTAAGACTAGCGATTTCAAAGAGAAAGAATTCACGTGGAGTGTTTCTATTTAACTCAGGCTGGAAATTATTTCAGTTTGATTTTCCAAATACAAATACATCGGAATTGAAGATGCTCGATACTCCTGAAAAACCCACAATCTGAAACTCTTTTTACCTTGTCAGAAATCACTGAAAACGTTCCCCATTCACAAACCCATTTTTGTTTCTAACAGATGCGACACGCCCAACAAATGAGAGTGACACAAGGCATCAGCAGTGCCATTAAATTCCATTTGTGATGCTCCTTGGACAAGGTGACAGAGCAGCCTGTTCTGCTTTCTCTCACTGTTTGTAACACCACCAGCCCTGGATAACGTCCAGGAACTCCCCACTGTAGGAACCTTCGTGTTTCTCTGCCCAGTGTTTTCAACAGGGCTAAGGTATCACTCCAGCTAAAGCTCTGCCTGGAAATGAATAGTGCCCAGGCAGCTGAACACAAGTCATACACTACAGGAAAGTGGCTGATTGAAAAATTCTGAAGAGTGTAACTCTGTGGAAAAATAAAAATAAAAATCAATTTCCTTTATTTAGCTAAGAATTTTACCAGAGGGTGCTCCATACCTTGCACTTGTGCCCATTTCTGATGATTCAGCAGATGCCTCTGGTGCTGAGCTGCCACTGGCAGATGCTCCAGCTCTACTCGAGCCAACAGGCTGAAGATGTGACCCTTATTTTCTAACTGAATTGTGACAAGATACACAACTGATATTTATTCCAAACATCTTGGGAAGCAACCCAGGATTTCTGCAGCAATGCAGTGCATTCTGCAAGGATGATGCCAAGGGAACCACGGGCAGGAATAGAAGCCTCACTATAAGAATCTTAAGACAGCATATCCAATGCCTTTGGCTTTACTGTATCGTACACCATTAAAATCTTGGCTTCCAAAACCAAAACCACAATGGAGCATGTGCCAGACACTTCATGAAACATTTGATGTTTCACATTGCTCAAAGGAAAACATGGATATCACTTAAGAAGTAAATAGTCACGGCAAAAAAAAAAATAAATCCACAGCTAATAAATGAGGAATCCTGGCTAAGAGCCCTATTAGATGATGCAATATTCACCTGCACTGTGTAGCCAAACCCTGTTTCCTGCCACATGACCCAGAGCACCAGTGCGTTGCCACCTTCCAGCACAGAGCCAGCCCCTCTGCTGCATCATGATTCACCAGGAGAAAAACAGGAACCACTGAACTTCTTCGATCAAAGGGGTTTGCAACACCAAACAACAGTTGGGGCATTTGTTTCTCCATTTTGGAGTCCTTCAGGCTAATTTTTATGAGGAAAGGAGTTCATGAGGCCTCATTTCAATCCCAGTTAACCTTAACATACTGGAAGAAAGTTATATACAAGGAAAGCTGACAGGATTTCTGCCCATCTGCCTGTAGATAGCACCTTTCAGGAGTGTTAAATTCAGTCGGAAGAACCATTGCTAAAACCCGAGTAGGCCCTCCAAAAACTCAGTTAACAGAGAGAAGGAAAATGTTGGTATTACCCTTAGAAGGAAAGGCAATTCTAAAGTATAACAAACATCTTTAACAATCTCATCCTGGAAGACACGCAATCCACCTCACTGTAAATCTGATAAAATATGAACAGTCCTCTACTGGAAATAAGATAAGTGGTCAGGGCCCTTTACATAACTCAAGGCCTTCATCACCCAGGGGCAGCATTGCTGTAGAATGAGGAATAAGGATTCTAACCCACTCCAAGCAGCTATTTTAAGCCCTCTAACTTGCCAGTAGAGACAGAGTTTGATGGGAGAGCGAGATATAAGCAAACCCAGTGCCTGCCATACAGCTCAGGTCAGAAGTAATTTACAGTCCTTTAAAGATGCCAGACAAACTACAGACAAACAGAGGTTAGGAAGCACAGGTTATAAGTGACTGCTGGCACGCAGGGATTGTATGGAAGAACAGTGAATATAAGGTTGTATGTGCACATGGATGCGTGGGGAAAGGCTAAATGAGGGGCAGTGTATGTCTCTAGAATCCAGCATTAATTTAAGCTGTGCTTAAGATCCCAGGCCAGGTCAGGGTTTAACCGTACAGGTATCTTAGGATGAAAAGTAGTCCTGTCACCCTGTGAGTCCTCTCAGCCTCATATAAAAAGCAGATCTCAGAAACTCTCGGCCAAATCTGAGTCAAATCCAGTAACTCTACACTTGAAAGGCGGGTTTCAGAAAGGTATTTAGCTGTGTACAATATGCACATAAACTGCAGACAATACGCATGTGATACACAGAAACAAGAAGTGGAAAAGAGCAGTGGAAGGCAGAAAGGAGCTACCTTTAAGACTCTTTAGGGTTTTTGATTCATCTCAGAGCTGAAGCTATAGGATTGGTTGGGATCCAAGCACCTGGATTTGATATCCAGCCCCAAATCTGAACGTGTGCATTTCAGTCACTCAGGACTTGGTCTACGGCTGAAATGCATTACCCAAATGAGCACAAGAGACACAAGAACTGCCAGGGTAGTTCTTTGGGAAGCCACAAGTCTCACCTCTATCACGTGGCGTTTCAGATGCAGATAGACACACTGTCCTGTTTTCCGGTAGTGCCTTTCGATGTGCTCCCTTCCAAATCCCAGAAACGTGCTCATGCACACATAGAGACCTCCTTCAGAATCCTAAAGGAATGACACAAACAGTTACAGCAGGGAAGGGACTGGACAGGACAGACAGGACCCAGCAGACAGGAAAAACCCCAAGAATTGCAGACTCTTTCTGTTATTAGGCATGCACTTAAAATATGGCATTCACAGCATATTATGGTGTTTACACTATCAGTCCTCGAAGAAACTTCCACATCATATCACATATCATAACACATCATTCCACAGCCTATAGAAACTCTCTGAAATGAGTTACTTTGCTCCTACAGATTAGTGAGCATCCAAATTGGAAGTCTAGAAGTTAGTCTTGAAAAATTCCACTTGAGTGCCCAATCCAGAGGTTCAAAGGCACAGAAATTTGTAAAACATAGAAATAAGCACAAGCATTTATTTGAAATAGCAGAACTTCTTGTGGACATTTGATTGCAAGAACATCATTCCAAACTAGAAGCACAGCAGAGCTGATGGTCCAGGGACTCTGCCACAACTTCTACAACTGATCACAACCTTGTGTGAGAAAAAAAGATCTCAAGTGGCCTCATGGCTCTTAAAACTGGCTAACAAAAACTCGGCAAGTGTTTCGTGTACATTCTTCAGTATCTATCAGGGATTCTCTCCATTCGTGCAACTACAGAGCTTGGAGACAAGGAAATATAAAGATATATACTCCTGGTGCTGATCACAAATGCTGACATTTCAATGACATAACCTGGCATCACTTTTTGTTTTCCCTAGAGCGGGGTGTTGATGCTGGCTGTTACCAGGGTCTCGTTCAATTTTAACACCACTCTAAGATCTCTCCTACATGAGACTGTCAGGAGGACTTTCAGTCATTTGCTCATTGGTGCTGGATCAATTTTTTCAAGCCCTCTAACATGTATTGTTTTGAGTAGGTGGTGCGTAACAAAGATTGAGCCTTTCAGAAGCTCTGTGACTTTCCTTCTATTGTGAGCGTGTTTGTGCTGTTGGATAGTACAGAACATCTCATGTTAAATTCCCCAAAGAACAACATGAACTAAACTCATTCATAGGCACCTCAGAAGTAAATTATAAATATATATATGAAAGTAAGAATCATTATCTTCACATATATATAAATATATATATAAATATATATATGAAAGTAAGGATCGTTATCTTCATGGACGTGTCCTCTACAAGAGGATCCTAGAGGTACCCAGTCTAAATAAAAATATACAGTGCTGTCACCCTAGGGTCTCAGGAACTTTGTTTGAAGTTTTGTTTTCTTGGAGATCATTCTCTCTTTTTCTGGAGGGAATCCAAGAGACCACTGAACTGTTTCTGAGGCAGCCTATGACAACAATCTGACACTTTCAGTATAGGAGCTAAATGTAGAGTCTGAGTAAGTTAGTTGTGGTTACTAACAAAACAGTTGTTTCTCCAAGAGAACACAGGCAGTGTTCTCTCCCACAGCTTGGAAAGAAGTGGACAGACGGACTGTTCAAAAGCCTAAAAGGTCATAGTAAAACAGGGCCCCGTGTGAAAAAGACACCTTTGTAGATGGCTGAATAAAGGATAAGACCCCAGTTTGGTGCTCAAAAAACACTCAACTGTGATCGAAGACCAACTTTATGCTGGTTAATTTAACCCTACTGAGCAGACAAACAGCTCTGGTAGGAAGGATATTTTACACAGTCTGTGTAAATCTTCGTATTTGACATTCATTTTGGATATGTGTGAAAGTTTATGCTGGAGGATGGCAGCTTATCTAAAACACTGGAGACACTATTTTACATCAGAAAAGCATAACTTGTCCTGACAGACAAAACCAGGAACTTTAGCTGAGTATTTTTTCCCCCTCACTCTTGCTTGAGGATGCAGAAGACATGTAGTGGGAAGTTTAGGATAAAGTAAAGTATAAACATTCCCTTCCCTTATTACTCCAATCAAAAGACATTGTTGGGGCAGGAGCTGGTATTTGCTCAGGCTCCATCACTGCCCAGAAGGCCATTCAAGAGCAGATTAGTCTTCCCACCTTCTAAGCAGAAGGAAAAGGGATTGCTCCTCATTTCTTCCTGTTCTTTGCTGCTAAAGTAGTCATGGTATGCCAGGTGCTTTATTCACAGAGGGAAACACACAGTCCACACCAGGGAGAAAAGTATTTAAAAAAAAAACCAAACTGATCTTACTTATTTAGACAACAATTCATGTTTTGAGGAATGAAAGAGGCAGAGAATCCACAGTGAAAGAGGTAAAATGCACCAGTTGGTCCCTCTCAGACCTCAAAAGCAGAGCAAGGAAGCTGGTGGGTGATAGGTGTGGCAAACACAAGTGCCAGTCCATGAGGACACAGAGAGAGAGAGATCACCCCCTCATTTCACACTGCTCGTGGCACCAGACACCAGCAGCTTTCAAACACCACTAACCTGATCAGGATTTGAACTAATGACCTCCATCCCATTACCAACCCCCACGAACCATTTAGATCCCTCAGGGAAATTCAGGGTTTAGCAATTCCAGCTCCTGAGGTGGCTCAGACAACAATGACTTTACACAAACACAAGGGCTGTGGTGATCTCCTAACATGGCAAACAGTTCCAGACTCAGGGACAGTGTCTCATGCACAGGTGTTTGCTTTAGATCCTCTGGAACAATAGCAAAATCTGCTAAAACAGTATCACAGAAGAGAGTAAAATGGCACCTTGAGTCTCCACAAGTCTCCATACCCAAATAGAAGAACAAAAAGCTCATCCATCCTGTCATATATAAAGTAAAATGTGCCAGTTGTGGCACAGGGTCACTGGCTCCTCTGTGCCTCCTGTTCTGGTTTCATGAGAGTGTTTCCCTACAAAATTCATGCCCATACAGAACTGCTACAGTCTCTGCTCAGGGTGTCTGCTCATCAGGAATCACCATTAATTAATCTGGCTGTGGTCACAAGAGTCTTGCTGTGTAACTGCAATCCACTCTTTAAAATATTTGGAAAGGCTACAGGACCATTCCTAACCTACACTCATTGCACTGGATCCCACAAGAGTCTAACTAAATGACACATATTTTATCTCAGGACAGGCTTAAAAAGAACAACAGATGTTTTGGCACTTAATATTCATCTCAACAACACATAATAATTTACAATGAGGAATAAAAAGAAAGCCTGTCTTTCTGTCATGTACCAGAGAAACGAGGAGGAAAAAAAAAACACAGCAAACCACAGACAATCAACTGAACACTAAAGGACATAGAGATGGCTCCAGCAAACAAAAAGTTCATTTTCAAGTTTCCACTGCAGTAAATGTAGTTACTTCTGGGGAGAGGAGGGGGAACTAACACAAAAAAATGTGTGCTAAGGCCAAGAATATATGTAGTCACATTCAAAAGAAACATGGGGTATGAACAGTGGCATAAGTCCGCCTTTTAGACAACTGTCCTCTGTCACCCAAAGGTGGCAAGAAAGTAATGGTGACTAAAGAAAAGCAGAAAAGGAATAATAAGAGGGTAAAGTTTGGCATCAGGTAAAAAAAGGATCAGAGGGAGAAGCAACAGAATCAGAATAAGGAACGGGAGGACACTGACACACAAACACTGATGTCAAAATACATACAAGCAGTGAAGAAGAGACGTACTACTGGAACTGACGAAAGACAAGAGAGATGGGAAAAGAAGACCTCAGTTGGGCAGAGAAAGAAAGGACAAAGGACCTGGGAGCAGAGGATAAATTACAGGGCTTCCAGTAATTGGACTGGGCTGGACTGGACTTGAAATGCAAAAGGAATCCTTCTCCTGCTCTTCCTCCACAAAAGCACTGTGTGGCACTGGATAGCACTGGATATTTCCCTACAAGCAAATTAACTCACAAGTGCTTAACAAGATTCCTGGTACCTCTGTTGTAGCTCCTAAAAGCGCACATGGACAAGGCCAATCCAGTGCAGCACTTAGAACACTTCCTGGGAAGAAAAAAGCTGTGTGGGCCAGTCAGACACTAAACCAAAGCCAAACCACCATGCCAAGAGGTGGATCGATGGCTCACGCCCACGGATAAATCACACACAGGTGGACTCCAGAGCAGGGCATATGAATCCCAAAGCAGTGTCTTGGACAAGTCACGTGCACAGGCAGGATCAAGGCTTCACAGCCAGTGAGCAAATACAATGGCAAAACTAACTCTGGGTCAGGAGTACTTCTAACCTGCAACCAGGAATAGAGAACTTCACCCATCCATCACCACAGTTTGGGGTCAGTTTATCCAGGTGCAGACTGTGTGAGCCACTGGCAGAGGTGACTGAGATCCACCATGGCTGATTGCCAAGCTCCAGTCCAGAACTGCAGCCCCAGCAGTGCCACCTGCACTGCTTCCACAGCACCTTGGATTCAGGGATTTTGCTTTGTGCAGAGCCGTGGATGTACAACTCTGTTGGTCACAAAAACAGTGCTGTGCTTCCAGAACAGAAAAGCTGGGCTGAAGAGTTGAGAGGAAAACTTATGCAGCAATTCAGCAGAGCTCCAGCACTGTCCGTTCGTCTGCATCTCTGTATTCATCCTCTGACACTCTGGGTACCTCAGAATTCTGCTACCCAAGATATATCAGTCCATCATCACTCTGGGTAACAGGATGGTCAGTCATACATAAAGAGGAAAAGGCTAATAAGATCCAAATTTAAATCAATCCCAAGGAAATGCACAATGCACACACGCACTGGTTGTTCTCCCAAGCACCACAGTTATTTCCCATGTGCTGAACACTGCAGGCACAACCTCTACTGGCATTACCATTCTCCAGCTTTAGAAGACCAATGAGTTAGCTCATGTGAACCAGTTGAGTGTTCTGGTGCACTCCCAGCCAGCAAAACACCTGCCCATGTGACAGCTCTGGTATCTCCCTGTCAAGCAACAGTACCACACTGCTCTGACTTTTCAGGTGATCACCCACCACCAGGCAATTCACTGCCTCACTAACTGGAAGTCATTTTGCAGCTAGGCCAAAATCCTTGTCTGGAATATTCCCTTTGTTTTAGTGTGTTCAGTCCTCTTGTTTCCTCTCTGCTGCTCCCATTCCATCAATAGAAATAAGATCCAAGTCTACCCCTCAGACATGGGCCTCAGTGACTTTCTGATTTTCCTCAAGGAATATTGACCAAAGGAACTGCCAGACAGAAGGTGCTTATTTCTAGAATGTTTTATGCAACACAATAACCTACATCCATTACACGTTCCAGACTCTCAAGGATTTCAGCCCCAACTGCACAACAAACAGCAGAGCATCAGCTCAGTTCAGCCTTTGGGAATTGTCCCAACATAACCATTACAGAGTTCCCGAGCCACAAAAATGAAGTCAGCAAGATTCACAAAGGAAGCTGTTGTCAGCAGCAAGGTTTTCCAGTGGAGCAAAGCCAAACTTTCAGCTGCTCATACAAACACAGCCCTGCACTCTACAGAGCCAGACTGCCTGGTCCTGTCACCGTGTCGGGCTCATGAGCTCTGCTGGGGTTGTCACCAATGCCCTTTGTGGGGAAGGTTTCGGAGCACAGCCATGTGCAGCATCCATAGCTCACACATAAGCCCTTTTACACTCCAGTTGGTATCCCTTTTCCAGATGTTGTCTCTCCCCCAGATGTGTCACTCTCATGACCAGTGATAGGATCTAAGGGAATGGCCTGAAGCAGTGTCAGGGGAGGTTTAGGTTGGATATTAGGGAAAGGTTTTTCACACAGAGGGTGGTTGGAAACTGGAACAGGCTTCCCAGGGAAGCAACCACAACCCCAAGCCTGACAGAGCCAAAGAAGTGTTTGGACAAGGCTCTCAGGCACATGGTGAGATTCCTGGGGTGTCCTGTGCAGGGCCAGGAGTGGGACTCGATGATCCTCATGGGTCTCTTCCCACCCAGCATATTCTGTGACTCTCTGATTCTGTGATAAATGATCAGAGGTCTTTGAGACCAGGATCACATTAAAAGGTGGAATTTCCAAAGCTGAGTACTGTACTTCTAAAAAAATAATAGTACAACAAAAGATTATTATATAATACAACCTTTGTATCTTCTGCATTCTACTGAAGACAAAGTCAGGCTCATCCATCAAAAGATGAAGAGAAGTCACAGTGGACAAAACAGGAGAGAAGAAACCTACAGCACAGTGTTGGAGATGTGGAAAAAGTCCCCAGGAGGCACGACTGCACCTCAGATCTGAATACTGTGAGGTACAGGTCTTTGTCAGCCAAATTGCAGGGTAGTGGTTGGTTCCCACAGCTGCTGGGTCAGTCCCTGGAGGAAGCAATACTCAACACTAAGTCAGGCTTGTGTTTTGTAAGTAGCCTGCCTTCCCTCCCTCCTCAATTCCTGTACAAAGGAATGGCTAACTGGAGTAGGAGCCCCCATCAGAGAAACACAGTTTTTCTAGAAGACACCAAAAAACCTCAACAAAGTAAATAAAATGTAAATCATAAACAGCATATTTTCTCATCCTATGAGACAAGCAAACTAAAAAGTGTCACCAGGTCTCTTAAGTGCACAGAAATTTGCCTCCTGTTCCTGCCAGCTTTCCTGGGACCAACCCTAGTATGTTCTGTTGGAAGTAGGCCAAATCTAAGGACATGAATTTCTCATCTGTTTATGGTATTTCTAACAATACCACCTTTCTGACAAGATCACCAGGCTACACTTAATCCACATGGAAAAAATACACTGAACAGCCACCTGTACTTCCAGCTCTCACTTCTGAAGTCTCTCAGCTAATGACTCTCATTGTAGCACAAAGGCGACATTGTTCCCAGATCTTCATCCAAGGAAGATTTAAAACTCATGGAAAGGAACCTCAACCTGTTTTGAGAACAATCAGTGAAGCTGCCTATATCCACTGGAACATTCACTACTCAAACCCAGACAAGATGACACAACTGACAGAGCGACAAACAGGGCAGCAAAAGCCTCATCTCACTGCCATGTCCAGCTTTGCACAGCTGGAAGTAGAAGAAGGAGCTACTCACTCCCAGTACCTCATCTTCTTTGGCACCCCCTGAGAGCAAAAACTCTGATTTTGACCACTCCACTCTGCTTGGTCCTTGCAAATTTGCTGCAGCATCTTTCTCCACAATCATAAAATTACTCTGCACCTTAACACTCACAGGTCTGATGCTTCTCAGTGTATTTTAAAGATCACAACACATCCATACAGGAAAAAGATTAATATACAATTAATATAGCTAAAGACACTTGAGTGTAGAGCTGCTGCATGACCAGGTATGACATGACATGCTGAAGTTAAACTGTAGCAAGGAGCATGTTTAAAACGGCAAGATGAGAAGATGTGAGGAAATACTGTGAAATATTCCTACAAGGGAGAAAACCTACTCCAGCAAAAATGGAATCTGGAATTCTAGCATGGCTTACAAAACCAAGAGTGTGGTTTTTTAAATTCTTGAACATTATAACAGGGCCAACAAACAGTGCATCTTCTTTCAAAAACAGTTAGGTACCTCAAGAGGAAGAGGCTCACTTAGGTAATACATAGATAACCTAAGAAAATAAGTCACAAAATCAACCTAATACAAAACATAAACATCTCCCTTTAGCCAATCAACAACCTGTCTGTATCTTTTCACTGTCCGTCTGAAAGAAAAACTGCAAAAACACAGCTTTGTTATTTTCAGTTTGAAAATGACAGTGTTTTACCCTAGAAAGCACATGTTACATTTACCCCTTGGAATCGCCATCCTAGAAACAATATCCAGGTATCTGTTAGATTATATGGGAATTTAAAATAAAATCTGAGCAAATCTTTCGCTCAGCTAAGCTGAGGAGTGGCATGGGCTGAAAAGATGTAGGAAACACCAGAAACTGAGACTGCTTTTATTTTCAGTGGTACTGCATAAGTTCAGCCAAGCCTTTTGCCCAGTGAATGCCCATAACACAATTTAAACAAGAAGTTTTCACATCGGAGGGCAACATTTTCCAAAATCTGAAATCTCTTCCTGATAACACCAAAAGGATGAAAAATTCTTTGGTTAAAAAAGAAAAAAATCATATGTGCTGCTTCCCACTCCTTTTGCTACTTTTATCCATAGTTTCTGTTAAGTTTGGCTCAAATGTTTGATGTTTTGTTCAAACAGCTTTTGCTGCATTCAACTGAGACTTGTTGCAGCGGGTGGTGGTTGTTTTTTAATCTGTAGCAGTATTTTATATCCCTTCCTACTTGTTATCAGAAACTTTTTATAAACCATAATATCGAAGAAGCCTGAAAGTGTTACTAAAAACACCAGCCATGTGTTCACCCAAGCAGAAATCTGAAGGAAAGAATGTGGCATATTGATTCTCCCCCGCCAAAACCTTCTTAAGCATATAATGCAATTATCGCCTCTGCGGTGGAGTCCGATTTGGCAGTTCTAATCAGCCCAACTCCCAGTACAGTCAGGGCTGCTGGGTGACACTTGAGATCTAAAGAGTGTGGGTAAAAATAACCTCTGTTCAACAAGACATGACGAACACCAGACAGCTGAGTCACCTTTAAAACCAAGCCTGATTTTCTGTATTTAAAGGAATTATCAAAGAGAGGGGGAATTATCAATTAGAAGGGGATAAAGGATTCCAAAAATGTGGCTGAAATATATCTTTCACTGAACATTCTGTAATGTAATGAGCTTCCTTTTGATTGCTGCCATTGACATTAACACCAACATATAGTGCTCGATCACCTTTGGGAAACCTCAGTTTCCTGTGGAGAAGCAACTTTTAATAACATTTCACCTCTGTTGAAAAAGTCTAATTTCTAAGCACCTGTTTCTTACAAAGCACTGCCCATTTATGAGGGCTTCCAGTACCAGCAGTGAAGTCAAAAATCAGTCAGGCCCCAAATCTGCCATAGAACACATGTAATCTGTGGAGCTGGTGGATGTTTTGTAAGACACCATAGAAATAACACCACAGAAAGTTTACTGCACATGAAACATTCACCTAACAGCAAACGAACCAAGCTAGTGGGGAAATACTCCAAGTTCATCGAAGTTCAGTGATGTAACCGAAACCCTGGGGGAGAAAGTGTTTCAGGGGAACTTTCACGCCGATTTTCAGGATGAGCCTTTAGCCCTTGGGAGCTTTCTCTGAAGATTTTGAATAGAACGAGCACAGAGGCAGTAGGAAAGCAAAATAATTGACATCTGCTCGCCAAAACATACCAACGAGAAGGCCATTACCGTCCCGTTTTACTACCTCGGTGTGAAAGCAAAAGCAGGGCTCTGGGTCAAACAGACAGACCCCGACAACCAGAGCAAGCAGGGAAGTTTCCCCAAAACCACAAAATCCCCGCGTCCAAGCAACCACTTCAGACCGCCTCGAAGGAGGAAAATAAACAAACAAGCGCAGGAAGGAACCGCGCTGCCGCGGACGAGCGATGTGCGGGGAGCGCCGCGACCGCGAGCAGGCGTGGGGAGCACCGGGAGGGCGAGGGGGCCGCGGCAGGTGGAGGAAGGGATCGGGGGAATTCNTATATATGCTGCAGCATATATATATGTATGCATGTGTGTGTATATATATATATACATGTATATATATATGTGTATATATAAGCATATATATATAAAGTATATATATTTATATAAGCATATATATATAAAGTATGTGTGTATGCATATATACAACATAAGTATATATATGCATGTATGTATGTATATCTTTATACGTGTGTATATGTATGTATGTTTGTATGAAATAGATACAGTAAAAAATCTCTTCTGTTTTCATTCTCAGCCCCTCATTGCCCAGTGCCACAGGTGTCTCACGTGTCCCATGGCTCTGTCATGGTCCCACCAGGGCCATGCATCAGCACGGGTGGGATGCCCCGGTGGTCAAGAGGAGCAGGTCGGTGTGAGGGTGATATAGGGTGGGAATGCCCAGCCTGGGATGCCCGAGAAGCCTGTGGCAGTGCCAGGAGCCAACCCCCAATTTCGTGTCTTTGGGGGCAGTACCTTTACATTAAAATGCCCTTTTTTGGCCTTTGCCATGTTTCTCTCTGCTTTTCACTTTGAAAGAATAATGTTAGAGAAGGAGAAATAGAAGTTTGTAGGAAACCAAATATTGCTGTGGTTTTGAAGCAATATCTGGTAACTACTACGTATGCCTGGCAGCAAAGCGTTAAAGAAATGACCTGCGCATTTAAAATGAAGATGCATAAACTAATGAATAGCCTTCCACCCATAGTCCACAATATATCCAAGGATTCCGTGATCACTTCCAAGGAGGAGATGTGACCTTTGCTAGAAGCACCTTTTACCTCAAAAGTTTCAAAAGGTGGTTCCAGGAAAATTTCAAAAACAGAATTAAAAAATGTTTGTACCCAGCTATGAACAGGCTGTGAGCAGAGTAGCACAGTCTGTTCCCAGCAATTTTTACTACTGAAAGATCAAGTGTTGGGAACGATGTGAAACACTGAGGGCAGAATGTGATGTCCATGGAGTGGTTTTAGACTTACTAAAAAACAGACATTACATCAGACTTGTGAGCATCATTGGATGCTGGATAAAAAACACTAATACAGGGTCAGATAGATTTATTTTACCTGAGGAGACTTTGTGCTTTTTTAATGGCTTCTCTTATGAATAACTCAGGATTTATAAACAGTGAGAGCCATAACAAGACATATGAGCCATCTAACCTGAAAGATTGATTCTAACAAAAAGGACAAGCAAAGCACTGATAGAAAATCAATGTCTTTCTAATGTTTGGCAGTGCCAGGAAACAGCAAACAAGGCAGTTTTTGCTTAAAATAGTCCATGCAGTGTTGCCTAATGTAAAAAACCAGAATTTTATCTTTTAAGTTTCAAATCACTAGATGATATGGGGTTAGTAAAGGGCTTGGGCTTATTTCCTTTAAAAAGTGAGGATTTTGAATATGGACAGATAATTTAGGGTCACAAACTGTAAGAGGTACTTTCCACCACTCTTGAGAAATTTAAACCCAAGAGTACCATGGCCTGTAGAACCTGAGGAAACACATCCCTCTAGTGGCAAAAACCTGCCAGGTGAAAAGAGAACCCTTCGAATTCCCTACGAAGTTGCCAAAAGTGGTGTAGAAGAACAGCTGTACAGTTCTGAAAATGCATGGCAGGTTATGTGTGAAGGTAATTTTCTTACTTAGTTCATCTCCCATCAACTACCTGACACGGAGCACTGAGAAAGAAAAAAATCTTAGTTTCTTGTATCTTTCACTTGAAACTATAAATACTAGAAATCACTGTGAAAACTAATATTACCAACTTGTTCCATGTATGTTCTGAAGCAAAGGAGTGACTGCTGGCAATTGACATTAAGCATTTTCACTGATCAACAACCTTAATAGCTGTATGAGCTTAACTGCCACACAGTTTCTTTCAAGATACTGGAATCAACACAAACATTGTTTATTCATTTCCATCAGCAAACAGCAGGATGTCTGTTCCACAGCTCAGTCACAATTTGTCAGTATGCATTTAAGACCTTGCACACTGTCCTAAAATTCTTTAATTGTCAGGTGTGGATTTCATAGAATTGTCAACAAGATTTTTGTCTGGTGTTTCATAATGATACCAAGGTCCATCTCCCCGGTGTCTCATCAGTCTGCGTGCCTCCATCTCCAGCATCCTAAAAAAAAGGCAAGAGACACCCTCAACATGAAGTTTGTTAATGTTCAGCATCAGGGAATTACTGACAAATCAGTGACTTTAGCATCAATGGTTTATAAATACTGCCGAAACATAGATAGTACCAAAATATGAAGGGTTCAACTAAGACATGAGCTATTAAATCTTTCTATTTGGGTTTTTTTTTTTCAGCAAGTTGTTCCACAAAGGAGGAATAAAAATACTGGCAGGAGTTTTATCACAGGTTCTTGCCTAGCTGTGAGCATTAGCAGGGGTAAAAAGAGCTGTCCATTTGCTGACTCAGGAAGACACAGCTACACCTTTATAAATACCAAGTGTTTTGAAGAGCCCCTGTCCTTGGATTGTTCTGGTAACCTGAATCCTGAGAGGGCAGCGACAACAGATACCATGACTCCCAGTCTGGCAGCAGCCAGTGCAGGCAGCACTCAGGGGACACATGAAAGCACTTTATGTCAGCATCCTGCTCAGTATGTCATGCAAAATCAAAGAGTCAGCTACAGTATGGATCAGTATTTTAACCCCCCCAACTACAGAACATACCTCACTTCAGCTTTCCTCGCTTCCACATCAAGCATAGCCATGTCCTTCTCATAGTTCTTCTCAGGGGGGTCAAGTATGTAACGAGCTATCCAGCGGCTTATGGGGTGCTGGAAAACATAAAAGCAGAGATTATTTGTGCAATTTCCAAGTAGAAATGTCATCATAACTGAATCATTTTGTATATCCACAGTCCTGAAAAGTTGTCATCGACATCGTGACTGCTGCCATTCAAACCATAACAGTAAAGTTACAAACATGCACAACTATTTGTGAGATCAGAACCCTAGAAAGTCATATTTCTTTTGTAATTCTTAATGCCAAGATAACCTGCAGATGACTGTTCTGTAGCAAAATTAAAATTTAATGGAAGACATAATTTATTTTCTTTCTGTTGAAGTTCCTTAAACTGCCATTCTAATGACAGAAGTGAACTCCAAACCTTACTTATTTCAAAGTTTTGCTGCCACATAGAGGGCATCTCACTAGGAACAAAAGTGTAAATGAGTTGAAATAGTCACAATAATATTGCTGAATTCAATTACTTCCTATCAGAAACAAAACGGTGCTCGCAGAAAGAAGCCAGGGACTAATTTTAAGAAAATACAATTAAATTGAAAACACACAACCTCAAGTTTGTGACTATAAAAATCATCAATTCTAGATACAAAAGTGTGTGTCATACTGGACTTTAAAACAACACTGGCAAACAACACAAAATAAAGAAATGTCACTTTAAATTCCAATTTCTTAAGACATGCTAGAAAAGAAACAAAGACAAAACCTGCATGCCATGAATGCAGAGGACTGCTCTTATTATTCAGGAATATTATAGAAGAATTCTTGGCATACAGCTTCAGCAGTTTACTGCATACAGAGCATTTGCATCCGCTCGCGTCAATAAACAGATTTCCTACAGCCTTATACATGTTCCATAAAGCTGCAAAAAAGTTTACCAAAATCAGAACTGCACTATTTAAGTTTTACTACACTGATAGCCATCATCATACTCCATTCATTTTACTCCCAAAAGTATTATCAAGAGAAGGGCTGTCAATAACATGCCCACCTGTTGCATGTTACACTTACTTTGTAGTATTCCCAGTGCTCTGGAACATAACCTTCGGGAATCTCTGCAAGTTCAGCTTCACCTGACAAGGAAAGGAGGGAGGAATATTTAACTCCATGATTATTTTCCAAAACTACTTCATATTCTGCCATTCAGATTAGGAAAAGATCATTATTCCATATAGAAAGTACTTAATCCCACAGCGTGAGCTCTATTCAGAAAAACTGAACTTGCAATTTTTGCAGACACATCACGCTGCAAGTATCTAGCTCATAGATTTCAAGTGACACACCAAAAGGGTAAAATTAGCAGCTATACAGAAGAAACAACTTGGATCACATCCACAGAAATGCCCTTTAAAGCACGCGAGCTGAAAGCATGGATTTTCCCTGATTTCTCTATTAAATTAATTACATATCATTACAGCAGTAGGTTTAACACATGTATTGCCAAGCAGAATTTTGGCGTCTTTGCTAGATAAAAAGCCAGAGTTGCAATCTTGTTACAGCAAGTAACTGAACTTCACTGATGTTTGAAAGACTGCCAAAAGAGGGAATGTATTTTTTCTTAAATATGAGAAACTTTTTTTTAAAATCCACAACTAAATCAATATATTGGGAACATTTTCTATGTACTTCTACAGTATTGCTGTATTTGTTAGGCCTATTCCATGGTCTTCCAAAGAGAGAGCCTTAAAATACTCCTTTTTTTCTATCCAGCATGCTTAATTCCCATTTAATAACTTTTCTGCTTAGCCCTGACAGAGCACTCACCAATGAAGATGTTGATATATGTTAAGAGCACTGCCACTGGTATTCCCGTCAGGAATAGATAGAATCTCTGTAGAAGGGATAAAAACAAAAAGTGTAGGAAAATCAGAACCCTGACAAATTTACACGAGGTCTGTCTGAAAATGGTGGGACAGCCAGTAACTCTTAGATTTGCATTTCTAGGTTGGAAAGGGATGTTGTACGTAAATACGGCTGATTGCACTGAGTTAATTAATGAACCACAGCACACAAAGAGCAATGCTGTGTCAGTCCATGAGCCCATTCAGGTCAGATTCCCACCTCCCAGTGAGGTCAGTCTGTGCAGCAGCAAACAGCAACACCTCCCTGAAATCTGCCTCAGCATCTTGGCATGACTGGCTCCAGCACTCAGCTGGAATGAGGCACTGACAGCGAAACAATAATCCAACACCAGTGCAACCACTGGTTTGCTGTGGAAGGCAGATAAAGGAGTCCTGATCGCATGAAGGGATATGTATCAAACTGGCTCTTGCCCCTTATAATAGGATTCATCCAAAACCTGGCTTTGGAAGGGTCAAACTCAGGTCAGGCTTCCTAATTCTCACCTCCGGTGTTACTGGTTGTAGGTAGATGAAGGTAAGCCCTGCAGAAGAGTAACTGATACATTTCAGAAAGGAGTATGGAGGAGAAAGCATTTGTGGGTCACGCATATATGCACACAGGTATGTAATTTAAGAATGCTACAACAGCAGTAATTTAAGTACCTATCGCAAGCTCTGCTATCTAGCCAGTCTTTTAACTTCATCTAGCCCGGATTTTACAGCATATGACCAAAAATATTTTACAGACGACCAGAAGTTCTTTTTTATGTGAATAGTGCCAACCACATCTTGGATGTTGTCACATAAAAAATAGAGGAAATTGTATTTTACACACTCTTACATCATTTGCAAGACATGTGTTATACTGAATGCAATACGCTTGATTTTTAACTCACCAACAAGCTCAGAAATCGAGAATCATAAAAACTTGTTGCCTTGATGATAAACATTCTCTTCCCATGGTCGCCGCTGTGTCGTACAGGAACTGAAAATTCAACCAGAGTATTATGGTTTTGTACCCCACTGGTGCTTATGCCAGGACAAGGTCAAACATACGTGGGGAAAGAAAAAAAAGAGTGTACAACAGTGGCTGAATTTTCTGCAGTTCACCTGAAGTAATTTCGTATTTTGCTAGCATGAACCTACTTTTCCTCTAACTTTAGACATAGATCTATGCCTAGCTGTAAGCACCAACACGTGAATCAGTGAATGTCACCATACAGGGCCAAGTAAATTGACAATTAGAATGCCAGGAGGGTGGGCCTCCCGCCCGTTTCTATCCATGCCTTACCCAAACCCGGCAGTTTTCACAGGAACGGGGACACAACACTGCACCTGCTCAGCCCCTGGCCCTCCCGCGGCCTCCGGGAGGGCATCTCTGCCCCGCTCCGCAAGGTCACCTCGCCCCCGCCGCCCCCGCCC
>VZRS01014571.1:517352-570742 GCA_013398055.1 Ifrita kowaldi | reverse complement strand
CCCCCGCCCCCGCCCCGCCGCTGCCCCGCCGAGGCCGTACCGAGGGTGCCGGGGAGGCGGGGGGCGATCCCGGCGATCCCGGTGATCCCGGTGGTCCCGGTGATCCCGGTGGTGCCGGCGCCGCCCGCCCTCCGCGCCGCCCAGGCCGCGGCCGCCCTCAGCACCCGGCTCATGGCCGTCCCTGTACCTCCGGCGCGGTGGGAGGGCCCGGGGGGGGTGAGGCTGCGCTGGTGCCATTTTGGAAAAGGGCAGAGCATTCCCTGTGCTCCATGTGCAGGGGGAGAGCGCGGGGTGAGGCCGGGCAGCGCCATCTTGGAAAAGGGCAGGTCCCGCCCCGTGCCCCCGGCGCTGTGGGAGGGCGCGGGGTGATGGCGGCGGCCGCGGCCATGGCCGCTCTGGGCCGGAGCCTCACGGCCGCGCTCCGACTGCCCCGGGCTCGGCCGGAACTCCCCGGGTACGCACCGCGCCGGGGGGACTCGGGCTCAGGCACGGGGAGGGGCGGGCGCGGTTCTCGGGAGGAAGGAGAGCCCTTGGCGGGAGGCGGGTGTCCGTGTGTCCCGGTGTCTGTGTGTCCTGGCTCCGCCAGCCTGAGGGCTGCACGGTGGTGCGTGGCCGCAGGCACCGTGTAAGGGCAGCATGAAGCGGTTCCCTGTGCCTGTAGTGTCCTGCAGTCGTTGTGCTGGTGCTTTCCCGTGTGTCCACAGCTTTTTCCATTGAGGCCACGAGGGAGGGCGTGGATTGTCTCCCTGTGGAGACACCCCTTTTCCAGGTGACCCTGCTTTGGCAGGGGTTTCGGACTGGATGATTTCCAGAGGCCCTTTGTAATTCTAAAAGTTCTGTGATTCTATGATGTACTCTTGTACAGCATAGCTCAAATTTATTCCTTAATTTTTAATTGTTAATTGTCTCTTAGTGTAGAAAACTGATAATTAGATGAGGGGGAGGAGAAAACACCGAGATGACATTTTCGTGGCTAACCAATCCCCTGCCTTTCCCCCCACACCTGCTCTGTCTGTAGGACCTATGCCTTTGTGAATGAAACAAACATTCTCATTTAGCGGAATATTATTTTTCTTATCATACACAGTTTTCCTTCTAACTTTTATGCAGGATGGTGCTGAATCTGTACCACAAGAACCTACCAAAAATTGAGCCCCTCCATCAGGTGAAGTTCCTGCACACAACTGTGTCTCGGAGGGGTCTGGAGGAGTTTTTTGATGATCCAGGAAACTGGGGGGAAAAAAGTGTAAAGTCTGGTGAGTTATATTTAGCATTTCTGATAGTGATCGTTGAGCTGAAATCTGAGGTTTTTTGCATCATAGGGAGTATTCATAGCTACATAAAACTTACTTTTCTATGTGTATGTACATACATCCACTTGTGCATCTTTATGCCTGTTAATTTTTGCTGTGTGTATTCAGTGTTTATGAAAGCAAATAGCAATTGTGCAGCAAAATGTTTTGCTGTAAATCCTCTGCCTTGCTCTGAAGTGAGAGTGTGTCACAGAAGAGATGTGCTTTGATGAAATACAGGACCTATGGAGGAAAACTAGTTCAGTGTAAAGATTCATCTTACAGCTTTCCTTATTCCCAGCCTTTTGCAAACACAAGTAAACACTATGTGTAATTGCCTTTTTGTGTTGTGCTTTAAAAGCAAAGCTGAATATCCTCAAGGATGGCTGTCCAAGCAGTAGTATTTTTTTAAAAAGTGGTCTTTGTACTGTTGTGTCAGCTGAGCCTAATAGAAGCACTTTTTTATTTTCCAGAATAAGAGAACTTCGTTCCATTCAATTAATGGTGGTTTTTTATCTTTTACAGGGGATTCATGGAATATAAAGCAGCTAAGGGGCAAGAGTAGTGAAGACTTGCACAAACTTTGGTAAGTAGGTTTTAGTGAAGAACCTTCTTTTCTTTCAGAGCAGCTCTGCACTTTTTAATAAAGTGTGGCTGTTGAACTTAGGATCCTGTAACTTTAGTCTGCCATAGAGCTCTGCAGGCTCCAGCCAGCTTTGGGCCTGGATCAGCCCCAGTTCTGGCCCTGCTCAGAACACAGAAGCTGCACTGCAGGTGGCTGTGGGACAGTTGTGTCTAGTTCAGAGGGCTCATGTTGGGTACAAACCCTCTGGGGGTCGTTTGAATTGGACAGACTTGGTTGTCAGTGCCTTCTGGTGGACTGGGCACTTTGTTTCATCAGGGTGCTCAGGCCGGCATTTATTCTGATTTAGGAAGTTTCTGAAGCTGGATGTTGCATTGCCACTTCAGGCAACCTGTGCCAGGGCTGAACTAATCATTACTGTGAACAGCTTTTTCCTTGGTTTGTCTTGTCCTTTTCCTGTCTATATGTAAGAAAAATCTGGCTCTGTCCAGGTAGTGAAAGACAACTTAAGTGTTAAACTCTTCCCTCCCAAGCCTTCTTTATTCCAGACTAAGTAAACCTGTCTCCCTCATTCTCCTCTTTTGTTTACGTGAAGCCAGCAGGTACAGGATGTGGGATTACAGATAGTAAGTGAATAACTGCTTAGCTATCCAGGAGTTATTTTTGAATTACTGTGCTTTCTGCTCAAGGTATGTCCTGCTGAAAGAAAAGAACATGCTCTTAACTTTAGAGCAAGAATCCAAACGACAGCGCAAGCCTATGCCCAGTCCAGAACGATTAGAAAAGGTAACTTGTTCACACTACATAAAAAATGTAACTCTTAAGTAGAATTGCTGAGAGATCAAGTGTTTGTAAACTTGTTAAAGACTATTTTTAAAAAATTATTTCCCTGATTTTAGTGTATACACTAACTGCTCAAGTCATAGTTTGGTCAAGGCAGCTTTCTCATTGTCCAGTGGGCGTCACTGGGGCTGCAACCAGACTCCAGTGAAAACTAAAATAACCAACAGCCACTACAAACTGTAAGCAAATCTTTTGTCTGCTTCTCCTGCTTCCTTCCGACCCCTGCCTCAGAGCTTCCTATACTTCTGCATCAGCGTTGGATCTGGCTTCATGCATTACCCAGCTGGTCTTTAATCAAGTATCAGACTGTCAAGTTATTTCATATCTGTCCTGCCCTCAAGTTAGGTTTTCGAAGCACTCATGCCTTACTGTTCTAGTACAGAGGGCCTGCTGAGAGAGAACTCGTGATCACACTCCAGCATGTTTTACCATTGTTTTCCCTTTAAATTTTGTCTTGAGATTTTTTAAATTGTCAGCACTGTTTTTGTTGGTGCATCCTGAAACTATTTATCACTTCCAGGTAGAAACGTCTATGAAAAATATAGACTTGGTTGTCAGAGAAAGAGAAATTGCTCTGAGGCTTTTACAAACAGGCCATGAAAAGCCAGTCCCCGGCGAGTGGAGACACGACTTCTTGGGACGCACCTTCTGGTATGGAAAGCTTTTTTTTAACGTGTGAATTTTTCTTGTGGTGTGTCTCTCTACCACAATGTCCTTATCAAATCAAGGAAGGATGCATATACTGTATAATAAACACAGGAGATGCAGTCACAAACCAGGCCAGCAAGAGCTGGAAATAAATACCCACATACTAATTATGCAGTCTCCCAGACCACTTCATCACTGTACTGAAACTAAGAGAAACTGGTAAAATTCCAGAATGAAAACAATGTATACATTCTGTAATCATTTTTATCTGTCTCCAATAGGTACAGTTACAAGGAATGGCCAATACCATGGCACTTGAACAAAAAACACAAAAAGAAGAGATTCTATTACTTACCTCATGTGAATCACTTCATCAGGTAAAAAGATTTTTTTGACATTGAAAGTTATCTTCTGATCTGTTCCTGTCCTTATTCCACTTTAAAAGGAAAAAATAGTAATCTTTTGGTTTTCAGCTACTAGACTGAAAATTAGGCTTTTTAAAATGACAGCTTGCTCTGTTTCTTTTTTCTGTTCCCACCTCAGTTACCAAGAGACATGGTAATGCAGTTGCACTGTAAAAGTAACTTGAAATGCAGACTACCAAAAATCCTCACAGAGGCTGAACTTCTGTAGAATTCAGAAGCAGAGTAAAAATATTACTTTGGAGGCTTTTTTACTTATCAAAAGCAAATGAATACTGAAGTTGTTAATCACTGAGAGCCTCTATCTGATGGGGGGGAGCTCATCAAGGTGGTCACAAGCTGGCTGGAAATCAACCACACCAACTTCTCTGTTTCAGACTCAGACTTGAAAAATCCTTACGGAAAAGGGCAAGGCAGCAAAACCTGGAGAGGACGAGGCAAAAGGTCTTGGAAAGGAAGTTCCCTGACCTTGCTGTGAAATCCCAGAGCCAGTAACATGCTGGAAGAGCACTGCAAGCAATTGGTCAAGTGTCTGTGGAACATGAATCATGTTCCGGAACCACAAATGACTCCACTGAGCATTCCAGACAGTCTCCATCTTTTTTTTGGTTTTAATACTACATTTGACTTTAATTAAACTTGTGATCTGGAATTAAAAAGCAGCTTTGGTGCCTAACGCAAATCATATAATTTCTCACGTTTCCAGAAACAAATGTTGTGTTAGCTGGCTGTTACAAGAGTGAGACCTACATTAGGAACAGTGAAGAGCAGCCATGGAGAGCCAGCTGACAGTAAGAAGTGTAGGGGTAATATTTACCTGGTTTAGTTTAACAAATGTGCATTAAAACCAGACAGAAACATGAAAGCATCTGAACCTGACATAGGAGCCTATTTTTCCTGCTATTTTTCTGAATATTTTCCCTGAGTTACAGGTAAGCTGCCCAAGGTGCATTTGCTTTCTGCATAAAGGCACTGGTAAATGGCTCTTCCATCTGCTATGAGGAATTTTTTGCCCTGCTTTAAGTCTGGCTTCTTAGAAAGTATGAAATACTCAGCATGGGAACTTCTAACTGTACAGTTGTCCTACCTCGATTTCTTTTCTTTGTTTTCAATTCAAACACTTGTGCAATGGTTTTTTTTGCAGAGTGCAAAATGTTTGAAGGAAGACTGCAACAGTCATCTGTGAAATTGAAGTAGGTACTGCTGCTGCTCAGTTCTTAGAAACATCTTCACCTTTCACTTCCTGAAAGCTTTTAACCTCCATATGAGGTGGTCTAGAAATCTAGACTAAAGTCACAAACATCAGTCCTTCAGGAAGCAAATGTGCTCAGCAGTATAATCTGGGAAAACACTGCAAGGGAACCAGTACTGTTTCCTGTGAGTATTTAATCTCCATCATTTTGACCTTCACTTACTCCTCTGCATCACACAAAATTCCCACTGTTTAAACTCAGAATCTTTATAGTGGTGAGAAAACCTCCAGAAGTGTTTTGCTCTCTGTATGCTGCTGGGATATTAACAGATACTAATACTACACTGCAAATCTTTTAAGATAAACAGAAGATAAAAGCTGATTTGGCATAATGAAATCTAAGCACACCACTGAGGGAAAGCTTAAAAACACCACTCACTGCAGTGGGCTGAGGTACCAGTTCAGTTGATGCTCCATGTTCCACTTGAATGCAAACTGGACTGAGTCTTTTTCTTGCACAATGGCAAGAGCTGGTGACTTGGATCACTTGGTGCAACTTTGCAGTTTGCCTCATTTTGCAAGAGAAATTTGGTTTGTCAATAGCTTTGAAAATCTGGATCGAGCAACTTTGTCTCAAGAGCAACTCATAAGTCTCATTATAAGACAAAAGCAAACTGGTTTGATAAATTACTTTATTATTTGGAGGTAATGTGAAACTTTTCAAATAGAGGCCTCATAATTATTTACCCACAAGAGCTTTTAGCATACAAAAATGTAGCAGTACTGTTTATTTTTTTTAGATCAGTTAAATGCTATTTGGTTTTCCACAGCTTTTGAGATAAGGAGCAAAACTTCATTGTGTCCCAAAACAGACCATCACACCATTGTAATTTAAAGTAAGCTTGAAAGCAACATTGAGCTGTGTCTGGACAGCCAATTCCTGCTGAAAAAAAGTCATCCCCGTTCCTGTGACCCTGAGTGCACCTTCCCCCTGCAAACACAGGCACTTACAGACCCTGCTGGGAGGCACAGAGGGAGCCACACCAGCCATGAGCACACAGCAGCTGCCCCTCAGCTACAGCTCCCTGCAGCAGGGTCAAGCCACACACTGAAAGCTTCTGACTCTGCTCCCAGTCTTGGAGAGGCAATTCTTTGTCTCAATTTCCCTGTCTCGAACAAGTTTTGCTTCTCACCTATATCACAAAGGCATTAAATACATTCTTAGACATCAGGTGGAAAGCATTGGTTGCTTACTGAAATGAAACTGCTCCATAACAAAAAACTAGCAAACCAGTGCTTATTAATATAACATTCACTCCATGGAATGTAACACTTCTGTGAGACAGTAAAAGTTTACATTAAAACAGATCAATGAATACAAACTTCCAACTTTTAAAACAGCAGAGTAACTTTCTCTGCAAGTACTCACAACGTTGCTCAAATATAAAAGACCAAATTTTATTTTTTAAGAGAAAAATAAGAGCAATTTAAGGCCAAAGTACCAGCAAGGAAGACTAGTATGTGAAAGCAGAGAAGAAATTAGACAAGAAATATTTAATAAATAAGCACAGGCATTTGCAAGGTTATGCCTCTATCTATTAGCTAACCTGTAAAGCTGTTCCCAGGAAAAGATACTAGAGAAAATAGACATTTATACAAAATTATAAAAAGCTTGTTACATGAATTATTGCTTTACAAGGGACATAAACATCCTTTTTCTATTATAGTACCAATTAGGTATCTCAAAATTTCTAAGGTTTGTTAAAATGGAACTTGAATTATGCAAAAAACCCAATATAAACTTTCTACAAAAAAGAGTCCATCCCATTCCTGAGTATGCTAAAGCTATAAAACAGAAGGAGCACCGAGCAGGCAGCAGTTTTCACAGTAAAGAGGTCTAAGGACATTTTCTTTCTACACACTGTTTTCCTCCTTCTTCATATTCTTGTTTAGAAATCCACATCTGTTGGAAAGTACCCTACAAAAATAAAGAAACAAAACCAACACACAATAAAAAAATATCAGAACACAAAGGATGTTGACACATGATTAGTTTTTCCTAGGAGGGAAAACAAGCAAGTCCTTACATTAAATGAGGTAATAGGACTTGACCTGCTTAACTATCTCTTCCTTAACTTTTATTGCTAAGGGATTAAACTCAAGACAGGAAGTGCAGCACCAAATGCTGATTTCAGTCTCCCATGATGATAAATTAACCCCCACAAACCACTTCAGTACTCAGAAACTTGTAGACCTACACGCAGAAATATGATGCAGAAACAGGTTTGCTGCTTTCATGGTCTACTAGATAAAGTGCCTGTATTTCAAGATTGCACCTTGCCATTAAAAATGGGAGAACATGGCAGGGTATGTTGTCACTGGAAATGCTTACACCTCTTTTTAAAAAACCAGATTCTCTTCACCTTACCATGAGGATAGCCAAGATTATGATTATGTAGCACAGACTCTGCAATGCACACTTCTGGGGAATCAGATGTCTGGGTGACAGTGCTGTTCAGCACAGCAACAAAGTAACACAGGTCTACTAACCAAAGAAGCCAAAATGGAGCCCCCAATCCATGAGCTGAACCTCCGCTCCACAGTCGTGTTGTTCGCTATCAACTTCAGGCGCATGCTCTGCACAGAAAAGGAGCCAAAACCAAACGTCAAACTGTCAGCTGGTGAGCTTTAGGGACAGCAGCACAAGGAACCTGGTGTCTATACCAACATGCAGCTGAAAAAGGTCCATTTTAGTACATTTGCAATACTGCTTATCCCCCCTCTATTTAGAATTCAAAACCAGCCACATTGGAACAGGAAATGTGGCTTTTACCTTGTTTCCCAACAGCAAATGGTTAAGGCACGGTGGAGAGCAATAATATCACAGTGTATACTGTCATCTCCAACACTGCACTGGGACTAACATGACTAATGCTGCTGGACTGAAGTTATCTAGTCTTTTTTGGACCCATTCATTCCTTTTGCTTTCAAAATGCCTTATAGCAATAAAATCTTTGAATTTCAGTGGGTTCCTCCTCAGCTATTATAAGGAGCGAATGAATACATTTCTCAGTTTCTCCTAACATTCATAATTTCAGAGTTGTCACAAGCAGAACATTTTTGCTTGAAAACTAAAATTCAAGAAATATCATAATTATGTCTACTCTCAGATGCAAGGTGTCAATACTTTCTTTGACATCAAGTGATTAAGAAAATATGTAAATATGTTACTCTAGACAAAACCTAGTGATTTAAGTTGTCTGCAGAATCAAGGAAAAACAATTGCCACAATGAAGTGACCTCAGGCAGAATGACTGAATGTGCCTCAAGTTAGTCAGCAACACTTCAGAGACCATCAAGGGAAATACTGGCTGTTGCTTGGGGACAATTACAGAACTTAGGATCACAATCTGAAAGCAAGAGTGGAGCAGTAAAATATTCATTCCATTCCATTGGAATTTATTCTGTATAAAAACTCTTCAAGAATTCTTTTCTTTAGAGAGGGAGGTTTCTTAACCCTGAAGAAATCTGTTCAGCTGTCAGGTTCCTAAGAAAGTCAAAGCTATGATATCCTTGTGTACTTATGTGGCAGGAAAGTAAAATGGTAAATACTCAATGCAGTAATGGAAAGAGTTGTTTTACCGGCGGGGTTTTCTGAGACAGCTCCCTGTTCAATCTGTCTGTGAAACTCTGTATTAGAGTGTTTCCTCCTGCTACAATCACGCTGCCATAGAGACCCTAGAGAGAAAAAAAATCAACCTAGAGCATTAATTCTGAAATCATTCTGAAAACAGCTCTTTTTCACAATAGAGAGGGGTGGCATGAGTATGTATAGTCAACAGCAATAATACATCACTTGATGCCAACAGTATTACCTCTCCCAATTCAGTTAATTATCTAATTGCTTAAAAATACTGCAAGGCAGCTTAATATTAAACTATAAAAGGAAGACAGAAGCCATATGATTAATGATTCTAAATGATTTCACAGAATGATTTCTACTATGGAGAACTCTCAACCTACACATCTCCCCTGTATCCAAATTGCTGGGTTTTTGACAGCTGAATGCAACCTCAAAAGAAAACTCTGCAGCAGTTTTCTATCTCACTATTGCTGCAGTTGGTGAACACACACCACGGCCTAGCCCACTAAGCCCTCCTCACACACTGGTTAACAGAAAAAAATTTTTGAAAAAACTCCCATGCAGTCTGTATCAAACTGACACCTGAGAAAGATAGAACATTATTTTTAAAAATAAAGTTTTCCTTTAAAATTTCTTCTCTTCCTTTTACTCTTTATAAATTGCATTTATGTTCTAAACATAATGATGCCTAAAAATCTGAAGATAACATTCAAAGTTACAAACATAAATGCTTATCTGAAGCCAGTCCAAGCCAAATTATGCAGCGCCAGCCACAAAATCTGTACATCAGATCTTTAAATATGGGTAGAAACACTCAGTAAAAGATCCTGATTTAGCATTTTGTAAAACAAAACACTAATGGTACATATCCCTATATACAAATACATAATACTTACAGAATTATTCTAATGTATTTATCATTATCCTAGAAAATCCACGTCTTCACTGTTGCTGTTCTAGTCCCAAAAACATGTATCAGCACAAAAATATCTATGCCTTAAAATACTGCCTGGCTGACTAACACTTACCGGCCTGATGTCTATATCACACATTCCAACGCTTGTTGTGACAACGTGGCTCACACCCAACATCGTGTTACCAGATAAACCCTGCAGGGAAAATTAGCAATCTACACATCATTGCTTCAAAAGAGCAAGGCATTGAAAAGCCCTGAATGAGTTGAATTTACAAGTATTCTGAAGAGGGAGCTAAGCATTTTGTTAGGAAAGGGGAAAAAAACTCTCCTACTTTCCCAATCAGCTCATCACCACCCACTTTGAACATTTCATCCTTCCCTTGCCCAGCCATAATTCAAGACAGGCCAATTCTGCCCCCAGGAGAACCCCACAGTGCAAATACATCCAAATAATGAAATTAAAAACATTATACAAAAGGAAGCCAAGTGATAACTTAGTCATGTAAAGCCTTCCAATCACAGCTATCACAGTGGTTTTACCTTTACATTGGAAGGGTCAAACAATCCCTCAGGAATTTTCAGACGCTCAGCACCGAAGTCACAGTTGTAGCCATTGGGGAACTCATAATGAACTGTTGGCATCTGTGCTGCTACCCTGGAGCATCAGGCAGAAAGCAACACATTAAAGTGCACTCTGAACAGGATGTCAAGTTATCTAAGCAGCATTATAAACTACAGTTCCAATGGGAATAATGTGATTGATAGGATTTACAAGTTCCAATAAAATTTATTATGATCTCATCTTGGAGTGTTAAACAAAAAACTATCACCTGGATAGATATATGCAGTATTCCTACTTTCATAAATAAACAGTTTTTAGATAAAACTTTTTTCTGTAACAAAACCAGCCAAGAGCAATGAACAGGCTGAGCACCCCAAGCACAACTGGTAACTGATTTTACAGGAAAGAAGAAAGTAACGTACTGTTCATCATAGGTTGAATCTGATACTTGGAGGACAGAAGCCTGGAAGTCCTGAATGACACACTGTGGAGTTAAAAATAACATGAATTTATATGAATTTTAGTCTTCAATTTTATAAAATCCATAGAATTGGTACTAACTTTTTAAAGATTTTCTAGTTCTTCAAGAGAAAACGCTGATATACTTCAAACAAAACTTATTTATGGAACACTCAGGGGAGGTGAAAGAGGGAGGAATGACCTACTTACATTACACATGTAATTGTGCCAAGACCTGGTGACCTGGGGCAACTTCTCTTTTCTCTTCCAATTTGCTGGTGACCCCTCACGAACTGCCTCCTGAGATTGTAGGGGACACAATCATCAGCTAAACATTTAAGCCTCTCCCCAAGAAAACACTTACTAAATAAAGTTACTTTCCCACCTTTGAAGCAATCATATATGGAGGAATTATCTCTATGTTCATTTCCTGAAACAACTCCCGGCACTGCATAGTGATAAAGTCTCCTGCAAGTGGTGATTTTACAATACCTAGAAGGCAAAGAGGGGATCCAAAATAAAACCCAAAACAACTAACCTGCAAAGTATCCAAATTATGAATAGAGTCTCCCAACTATTTGTCAGTGAACAATATTAGGGATTTTATTTCCTTTTAAATGGGACACACAGATGTAAAAGCAGTACAAGTGTACTGTAAAAGTGTACAAGTAGAAATCAAGCTAACTCAGCCTTGATATTCCAATGTTGTTATCCATCAAAGTTTATACCTTGCTGGAGCACATATCCATCATGCACTGGAATAGCAGTGGTGTGTGTTGCCCCACTATCCAAGATGAGACCTGTAGATCTCCCATTAGCAAAACTAGTCAAAATGATTAAGGAAACTATTGTAATTTATATTTAGAAAAAAATGTTACAATTAAAGCCTAACTAGGAATGAGGACCCCAACACGTTATTCCTTGGCTCTACAAAAGGATTTGTCATTTTCCAGTATGTACCATCTTTCTGTGAAGCACAGAACCTCACAGAGAGAGCAGCATTTAACTTCCATCTGTGAACTAACTCAAGCTTTGGATGTACAAGGTTGAAAATTCACATCACTGCTACACAGCAAACTCTACGTACATCCAACTCATTTAGACTCTGACGCTGAAAACACGTTATTATTAGTTTAAAATAATAACAAATATTCTTCTTAAGGCTATGAAAATCTCAAGCTCTAATTACTGTATTTAGTAGTGTGGACACCACCATTTTAGGTCTGTAATATTCTTATCCATAGTATACAATGAAAAAAAAATAGTAATAATAACAAAAAAGGACTCAGGCCCCAAGGACAGTCAGACTGGGAGAACTTCAAAAATGAGCTCTAATGCCTTGAAGTGCAGAAACTGAGTTTGTTTACTTCCTCCCTGAATGTTTATGGAAAAAGTCAATTTGAAGAAAGTTAGGCATGCTGTTATACTTGGAATTGACTGGAAAAAGTTTACCATAATTTCCTGGGGGGAGGAAAATAAAACCATGCAGTGAAACATTTCGAAGGATACGCTGTCAGAACGGCAGTTTTGCACAAGAAAAAAGCTGGGATGTTGTAGTGTTCAAACATCAATTCCGTCAGTTTTTCACGCTTTGCTCTGGTATTCCACTAAAAAATAATAAATCCAAACCACAAGTGACCAAAAGGAAGCTAACTAATAGATTGTTAACACAATAAAGAAGTGATTGGAAAAATTTAAGCCACAGTTTCCAATCATACCAAAATTCCACAGAGACAGATTATAGTAATTTACTTCTTTAGAACACTTTTTTATTCCATTTATACGACCATACATCAATGCTTATCGATCACACAAAAGTGCTGCATGCCTTTCCTGTTACAATAGATTTCTTTACACATCTAAAGCTCTTCCAGTGTCAGGTTCCCAAAGAACTCTCTAAAGCAAGCACCCTGCCTTTTACAAGGGGAAAGGTACATGAAGGAACTTGCCCAGTGGGAAGAAAAATAAATCCAGACTTTCCAGTTTCCAAAGCATCTTTCTACAGTGCTACTGTAGCTGTGATTAAGCCAGGATATATCTGAAATAGTCAACACATTACTGAAAACGTGAAGTTTTTTCCAAGCCAATACAACAAAGTAAGATGAGGTTTGTAAGGAGAATGTCAATGGGAATGTCTCTATTCACACACCCACTGAGCCATCAAACATGAAACAGCCATTGCAAATTCATCCACACTCCACAAGCCGTGATTCAACACAAAGGAATAATGAAATTCAAGAAAATCCTTTTCGTAAGATTTTATTAAAGAAAGGCATCACTTGTGTATGGCATGTCTACCTTTTCTACTCTGACTTCCAGATCTGCCCTTCAAATGCTGAGCATTATTAAATGACAGAAACCTTGTTCAGATTTTCCCAGAAATTTGTATTCATCCACTTCAGCTGCCTTACAGGACCACTTACAGAAACAAAGACAGAAAAACTAAAACTTCTCCATTATAAATATTATTCTGTGTCACATAATATTAGTTGTAAGGCTGAACGAAGCAAGATTTTTTGATGGCATTTTATTAAGTGTAACTTCATATATAAGGCATCCAAGCATCTTTTTCTTTTTATTCTAGGCAGTAAAATTTCTTTTTTTAACTTCTGACTTTTTTTCAGCAAGTGAAAAACAATAGCATATTGTAAATACTTTCTGATACAACTCATATGAACTATTTCAAATTGAGGTTTTTTTAGACATTTTCCAGAACCTGGCCAAGTATTTTAAAATCGTCATTTATGTAGCTAAGTTTTAACACTTGACACCTACAAGCCATTGTCAAACTTATCCAGGACCAATGTTTGCAGTCAGCAAAAAGACTTATCAAAATGCATAGTTGCTTTTACTCACTGGTGCTTCAGACATAAGGACAGGATGCAAACTTGCTTCAGATTTAATATGCATCTTGTAAGTGTGATCCAAAATTGCCTGGAAACTATCCCAGTCTTCAACTGTAACAACATTGACACAAAGAGATCAGTTACTTCCAAGTTCTGTTACATTTCATAAACACATAAAGGCTTTCCAATTTATTTTTTTGCATAAAGCTCTTCAGTCAAAAGCTGTCCTCAGCAGACATACACCTCCTCTAACAGCTCTGCAGAATTCTCTTCCTCCACAACAACTATGACTTCAAGAATGATGCTGATAGCCCACTAACAGTGAAAACCAACCACATCTCCATGCAATTTGTAAACCAGGAATCTGTTCTTACAGCCTCTGTTGCTGTACATAGCATCTGTCAACATGACTATGACTTCCTGCAGCCTGGCAATGCTATTTTAAAATTAGGTAGAAAAAGACAAAGCACCATACTCATTCCATTTTTTAAAGGTGAAATGGCTTCCATATTCTCCCTTGGAACTCTCAGGGCATTGGTGTCTATGTAGTAAGTCGGGCCCCCTTGTTTGCCCTTGTCACCATCTATCTCCATCAGAGTGCTGCCATTGTCCCTTTCTAGCACCACACCGATGGCTGTTGGAAAATCAACCTGCAAGGCAAGAGGGAAGCAGTATATGAGGATTAATAATGTTTGGGAAGTTGGGTGTTTTTCTCATAAATTCAGAGGTTTCTTTATACAATACAGACAGAATCAACCCCAATGTATTAGGAAGGGTTGTAACTTTCAAAGACCTACGGCATAAATTCATGTTGAATTTCCATCAAGGCACAGATTCTCACCTTTGGGCAGTCCTCGCCTGCATAGCCTGCTCTCACTGTGTACGAGCCAATGTCAAAAACCAGAGCCCCAACTTCATCTGAAAAGATTGGTAATCAAGATAAAGAATGGTTATTACACTCTTGTACAATCCTGACCTTTCCCTGCCCACTGCCTGCTTTACAGGCAAGGGAAGAAAGGCAAATCAAGGGATCTTTTACAAGGCAAGGAGAAACTTCTCTATTCAGAACTCCAGCTACCAGAGAGCTATTGGAAAACTGCAGACAGACTTTAACTGGGGCACTGCAATCCCTCCGTTTGGTGTAAGAAGGATAATTTTAGCAGTAGAGAGAAAACGTAGTTGCAGCAAAATGGATCGCAAGATAAAGCTTTCAAAAAGTTTCAATTTAACAGTCACAGGAAGCCAGGCGAGCCCACAGCCCCCGGGAGTGATGAGGATAAGGAAGGTGGGACTGAAAACAGCGACTGTGTGAGGTAAGGGGCCAGAGCACGATCCAGCGGGCGCGATCCCCGCGGATCTCTGCACATCCTAAAGAGAACCTGTCCGAAACGAACGGTGGTCACGGGGGATGTGCAGAGGGGCTCGGGGGAACCACACACGAGTCCCGAAGTGCGGGGACCTTCTCCGTACTCCGGTATTGCTGATCCTGCCCAAGGCCGCGGTGCGACCGGTCACAGGAGGAGGCACCTCGGGGCCGCGAAAGACATAAACAAGGCCCCCCGCCGCCTCTTCCTCCTCCTCCTCCTCACGCGTGGGACACGGGGGGGCCGCGACAGCGCCGGGCCGGGCTGAGGGAGGCGGGAAGCGCCCGCCGGGGCTGCACGCGCCGCCTCGCGGGGCGGGGGANTCGTCCCAGAGCACGTGGCACAGGGTTGCGTCCACACGGTTCTGGGGTATCTTCAGTAAGGGCGACTCCACATCTTCTCTGGGCAATCTGTTCCAATGCGCGGTCACTGCACAGGAAAGTTCTTTCTCATGTTCAGGTGGAACTTCTTGAGCATCAGTTTCTGCCTGTTGCCTCTTGTTCTATTGCTCGGTACCACCGAGAAGGGCCTCTGACACCTCCCTGCGGACATGTATACACATTATCGAGGTCACCTCTTGCCGAGGCTGAACAGGCTCTGCTCCCTCAGTCTTTCTTCATGAAATACTCCTGTCCCTTAATCATCCTCGTTGCCCTGCGCTGGACTGGCTGCAGGAGCTCCGTGTCCTCTTGTAGCGAGGAGCCCAGAACTGGACACGGGGAAGGCTGCTGGGTTTGCTGGAGCGGGGAGAGGTGGCTTGTGAATCCTGAGGGCTCGCAGGGTGAACTTGCTGCCACATGAGGACTGCGATGACTCGAGAGCATCGGGACTGTGGAAAGGAGCTGCTGCAGCTGGGCCCTCCCCAAATCCTGCCTGAGAGGAGGCTGTAGCCAGGTGGGATCAGGCTCTGCTCCCGGGCAGCCAGCGACAGGACAAGAGGATATAGTCTCAAACTGCCAGGCACAGGTTGGACTCGATGATCTCAGAGATCTTTGCTGACTGACTCTGTGATTCCCCTGCTGCTGTCACTGTTCTGTTGAGAATTCCACTGAGAATAAAAAGCTTTTGAAGCCTATCTTGATATCCCTGCCTCGTATTGTTCTTTTCTTGCTTGGGGCAAGAAAAAGCCTGCCTCGTGTTGTTCTTTTCTCGGCTTGGTCACCGAGGCTGGTGTGTCTGCAGAGCTGGGCAATTCAGCTGCCAGGTTTACAGCTGAACTTGTAGTTAGGATTTCACTTCACCTTGTTTGGTGTTGGAGTGTTCAGCCAAACCTGGTACTCAGCCAGAACAGCCAGAGATGCGTAGCTATAAAGCTGTAGGAATTAAAGAAAACAAAATAAAGACCTCAGGCAGAACCAGCAGTTAGCTTTAGAGAAGACTAAAATTTTAACGGGAGAACAGGGGAATTGCCTTAAAGGGCAAGTGTTCCTGGTGTGGACCTTTTTCAATTTTTATATGAGGTGGGGTTTTTTGGAGGGGATGGAAAGCTGTGTGATCTTCTAAAGGTTACATAAGATATGTAGCTTATTTTTGTAAAACTGCAAGGATCTTCAAGTGATTAGATTTAGCCTGCTTAATAGACTATTTTATTTATTACATTTACATTTGACTATAAAGTTTTGGATAGCGTAATGAGCAATCTTAGTAGCACTTAATTATTGGACTATAAATTATAAAAAGAAGTGTTTCTTGTATTTTCACCATAAAACAAAAATTAGTGGCGTGAGCTTGCTTTGTCTTATTTGTATAAGGAGTTCAGAACTTCCTGCAAAACTTGGAGGTTTTTTCCTGAGTTGTGACTTAAGCTTCAGTTATACCTCCCTGCTTACATTGAATTTAATCAGGGAGGTAAGAAGAGAGATAAAACTGCCATTTGGTGTACCCAGTAGTTCCGTTCTGGAAACTCCATACATAAGCTTTGTAAAGCTGTTGAGAATCAAACAAATCACTACAAATCCCAGCAAACTTTATGCTGGTGAAGGGGAAAAGCAGCCTAGATTGTGTGTTTGTATACTGCAGCTCCCAAGATGCTGCAGTTAACACTGGGCTGGTGAACTGCAATCCCCCTTTAAGGGGGAGGGTGTCAAATCATAGGAAAAGTAGTAAAATCCAACAGTTCCAAGGGACAACCAGTTGAATGGGGTTTTTAAAGCACAGTTATGACGGTACAAGGAAGTGATTTGATTTTCTAACTCTCAAGGGCAAGGAACTTAATTTGGCACACAGTCTGAGCCTCTGTTTCTTTAAGGAGCAAACTTCATAATTTTATCATGCAATTAAGAAATTCTTTTTATGCGTTATAGTACAATACAACTACAACATATAGATGCTAGCATTAGAAAGATAAATCCTGCTGTTTCATTAACCATACATCATAAAGTTAGTGCACCTTCATTTTGTGTTATGAAATATTTTCAAGTCAGTATGTTATCATCATTTCCAGTATGTGGCACTAATACTCAAGGCAGAGTTCTTTGAGGAGGAGGAATTAATTGCAGATGGCAAAAGCGGTTCAGAAAATTTGGAATTACCATGCCAGAGGTTCTTCATTTATCTCCTTCTCGTACTTTATTTTGCAGTGATGATTCGTTGTATTTGTGTGTTAAGTGAGACTTTAAGCCAGATCCTGCTCTCTGCACAACAGCTGCTTTTGACTGATCTGCAAGACAGAAACCAACGCAGCATTCTGCTGCGTTGGTTTCTTCAATATTTCTTCAACACAACAACATGCCCTGGAAATCATGTTGGTATCTAGAAGCCTCAGGATTTGATAACCATCAGGAAACAAAGCCAAATCCATGCAATTCACAAGAAGCCTGGAGTGTAAGGGAAAGGAATTATAGACTGACAACTCTCTAGGTCCTACTTTTGTCTTCCTTGTACTGTTCCAGGTGTTTGTATCAGTGGAAAGTGTGCAGAGCATCATTGCTGTGGTTTGACAAGGTTTTGCAGTGACTTTGCTTTGGAGCAGGTGGATGACCCTACACTGATGCACAAGAGGAATAGACTCAAGGCATCTGTTTTCGGCAGAGTCCAGCCTGACTTAAAGAATTGCAAATTTCAGATCATTTCAGTGAACTCCTGTACATCATCCTATGTTTGCATAAGAGCAGGTGAAATCTATAATCTTGCTACCACTTTCCATAATGAACCCAAACATTTGGGAGGTTTTAATAACGTTTGCTTAGTTTCATCAGAAGCAAGAATTATAAAATCAAAGTAGATAGAAACAATTAATGTATTTTATCTAGATTCCCATACTGGTACAAGTGGCCATAGTGTCTTGGCAGGAGTTGTGATGCAGGTGTAACACAAACCATGTGCTTTTCATGGGGATATCACATACTGATTTACTGCGTGTGACATTGCATATAGGAACTCTAGAGGCAGACACTAGCATAAATTGTCCACAGCAATAAAGAGAAGAATCATTTAAAAGTGAGGCATGAACCAAGACATCAAATGATGATGCTTACTCATAAGCAAAAATTAATTCCATCAGTGATAATCTGGAGAAACAGGAGCTTCCTAATTATTGCTTTGAGATTTTTAAAACTTCATTGTTTCAAGCAAGTGCATTCACCTTTTTGAACATAAAGCAATGTAGAAAGTAATGGATATGTCAAGCCAAAACTGAACAGAATGATTTTTTGTTTCTCAACAAGCTGCACTTTCCCATGGGGTGGCTGATGGCCTGTTGCTTTTGAGCTGTGCCATACAACTTCCAGCCAGTCTCCCAGACTGCAGTGCCAGCATTGTCACTGGCTGTGACAATGGCTTATTCATAATGTCTGGGTTCCTCCTTGTTTCTTGATTGCAAAATGCATCTTAAAGGTTCTATTTTTCCTATTTTCAGATGAGGTCTTAAATGTTTATGTGACCTAAGAAAGCATCTGTAGATGAAAAAGCAAAATAATCATTAATACTCATTCACTCAAGAACTTTGTGTGACCTCTTAGCTTTCCACTTTCTTTGCTAAAGTATTTGGGTGCTTTATTTAATTTAAATACTTCCCTTCCTCACAGGGATGCTGAGTATAAATGTGCTGAGTATAAATTCTCCTTCTGCAGAAAATGAGCAAGAACAGAAATTAAATGCTGAGCCTCACTCAGGGGCCTCAACATTGTCACAAAGACTTTTAGGTTTTATCTCAGACTGAAGTCCAAGCGCTGAATTGTTTCATATAAAATGTACTAAACACAGACGTCTTAAACCTGGAGAACCACTGCTGTTAGGTCTTAGCAATTGAAAATGCTGAGGAAAAGAGATGTGTCTGAACTCCCTCTGTGACTCCAGCAAGGCAGTCCTGAGGTTTTATGTTCCAGAATCTTCTTTTGGAGCTGGTGTGTTTAACTAGCCTGTCTGCAAAAGGCCCATGAGTCACTCTTATTGTACAACATGATTGAAGGAAGAGATGATGGTGCTTGCCGTTAATACACAGTCAACTTTCCATCACCAATGGATGGCCTGACTAGATTTCAGAGAGCATGCTGAGATTCCATCTGACTGGCTGGAATAATAGTGACTAGGATATGCTGGAGAATAGGGGGGGGGGAAATGTATAATAATAGAACTACTTCATAGTTCTGTACTGTAAGTGGTTCCTGTGAAACCAAATTAGAGGCCTTGAGACCCTTTCATTGTTTAGATCAGGCAGAGTAAGGAATCACAGAGCTAGATTTGATCAGCAATGTACAGCAATACTTGCCTGGGACTGGTTCTGAGGTAATTGGTCTTCTGGGCTGAGCTGGCCCTGGCCAGAACTGAAGTGTGCCTGTATTGCCCTTCTCAAATGAGTCTCTTGTGCACATATGTCTCACTTGGCTCAGATCTGGCAGAACTCACTGTTTCAGGCTTAGTGCTTGGTCTGTAGTCGCTTTGGATTCTTGCAGGGCTTATTTGCTTGGCAGCTGCGCCAACCCTGACCTGGCTCAGTACCTCTCATCTGCAGAAACAAAGCTCCTTACAGCTGGGAACCAGCTTAGCCTGACAAACAGAAGATCTTTGTGTCAGCTGAGCCTTGCCATTAATGAGGGCATTGATCCCCTGTGCTTCCCAGTGTGACATTGGGAATTTGGTTATTAGAGCTGAGCAGGTAGCATGGAGCACTGATCTTCTTGGTCAGAGCTGTAAGGGTGTGCTCACCACTGATCTTACACGCCTAGTGATAGGTTTTGTGTCGCCTTTTTGGAACGCTGTCAGGCTTGGAATCTTAGTCCGGTTTACTGTAGGAAGCTGTTTCGCTTGGCATCAGGAAATGTTTGTTGTGCAGGGGGGGTTTTGATGTAACCACACGTGTGACATTTGCTCTGCTGCCAGGAGAGGGCACAGGCAAAGCAGGGGCAGAGTCACTGGCAATCCACATAGTGCTGCAGGGTTTGGAATACAAGTGAGAGCAGCATTATTTCTGCTGGCCTTCAAAAACCAAAGTATTCGTTCGGGGGTTTTAAATTTATGTATTACTGTATCACCAAATATATATATATAGAGTTATAAACTTAATTATTAAACAGTAGTGAGGAAAAACAACAGTGTATCTGCTGGATGGGCATGTTTGCAAAGAGAGTGTCGCTTCTTTCCTGAATTCATTCAGGTCATTACTGTGACAAGTAGGTACTTTGTCATCCAAAATGAGCATGTAGAGAAATGCAATTGCATTGCAGCTAGAAGTCTGATGAGAAAATGGTTTGTTTCTGTTGAGGAATTACCAATTTATAGAGGGAAGCTTGGGATTGCAGAGCTTTATCTGAATATTTATTCACAAATGATGTGTTGTGGGGCAGTCGTGCTAGAACTGTTCAGAAGTGCCAGCTGTTGAGTTACAGCATCAGCACACATCTGTATTAATATGCTCCATTTTAAAAAGTATTGGGATGGTATATATAAGATCTTTGCATTATTTGATGTTTATTATTTGATGATTATTTGAAACTGCTTTAACAGATAAGTTCATGGCATCCTTTATAACCAGTGTAAGAATTACGACTTCTATATCACATGCACATTTGTAAACCCTTTTTCTTCTGCTTAAGTGGTTATCTTAGAGACTGATTCTTCTCTCTCAGCACAGTGACACTGTCTTTTATTTCAGTACAGCAAAATTGTGTGCATCAGGCCCAAGACGTCTTCCTTGCAAGTGAAATGGAGAGGAATGAGTGTTTCCAAGTGTTACCAGGAAAAGATGTGGTACAGTGAAGAACCTGATCAGAGCTGCTGCTGATGGATTTTCCTTGAGTCCTGATATGTCAGCTTACATGTGTAGGTAGTCTTCATTATTTACTCCTATATATGAGAATTTGGTGTGGCATAGAGAATCCTGGCTAGGAGGGTGGTCAAGGATGTTCTTTCTCACAGAGCATAAGCAGCCTATAAGAGCACCACTCCATGAAAATCTTGTTATTTTGTATTTATTAATTGCTTGAACTGTACTTGATTTCTTTGAGCAATCAAGAAAAATAGAGATAGAAAGCTGTCAATCACTGTGGGATGCTTATGGTAGGGAGAACAGATGTAAGCAAGGTATTTTTAAATCAGTGTTTTTAGGAAACTGGGCTCATGCTACCTTTTTGATTACTTCCACAGATGATAAGGTTGCAGCATAAGCTGTATTACATTAGTTGGCAACAGTTCATCCATGTAGAACACAGATTGCATGAGTTTCTTTACCCTAATAAAAGCTTTGATCAGAAATTTTTCCTTTTTTGAGACACACAAAAGAATCTAAACATGAAACACAACTGGAGGAAGCCAGGCCTTTTAAGCTGTATTTCCCAGAAACTGCTTATTTTCAGTGGCTTGTTTAGATCTGCCCTAATCAAAGCTGCAGACGTGGTTTCTCTGTGTACAAGTGCTTTCGTGCTTGCCAGTGCCAGCACAGGGAGAGCCAGTTCTGGGCGCCTCAGATCTGTTGCTTACTACGAGTTGTAGTCCAAGCTGTGAGGATCCCAAGGCTGCAGCACCTCCCAGGACTGTGGTTTGGTTGGCTGGGTAGCTGATGGTCAGTCTGAACCAGCAGCCCTGAGAGTGAGTCAGCAGAGACTGTAGGTGTTCCCCATTCCAGGGGTTGTCACCCACCAGAGTGTTTTAGCACAGGGTTTATAGGGTCAGCAGAGGTGGGTCTGAGTTGCTAAGGTGCTGGCTGGCAAAAAATATGGAGTGAGAGAATGAATTCCTGGGTTTGGATGCATCTGTGTTAAAATGCAGACTGTGTTGATGAATTTGATTGAGGTGGGGTAGTAAAGGATACTATTTTACAGCAGTGTGTGTTTCCTGTTCAGATGTTTGCATTTTCTGAATGTTAGTACTTTCTATTCCTTAGTTTATCTCACTGAATTTCACTGTAATAATGTTCCCAGATAAAGCTAAATTGTGGGAAAGCCAGAGAATGCTAAAAGGCTGTAATTTCTCCTCCTAAGGAATGCTGTTATCTTTCAGCATGAACACCCTTGACATCAGCTGGTCTTGCTGCAAAATTGCTAATGGAGAAGTGCAAGGACACTAATAAGGGGTTTGGCATCATCTGGCGAGGGACATGCCTGTCCTCTAGAAGGACAGAGAAGGAAAAAGAATATATTGTCCTTACTCAACAGGGTATTGTTCAGAATCATATCCATAGCCTGGGTAACAAAAATCATCATTCTCCCCTTTGATGTTTATGTGACGTGACAGTGAAAGGGCCTTTGGAGAGATAGTATGTTCTGATAGGCTTGGGATTTTTTCTGTAACTCTGTGGCATGAAGAGTATCAGGCCTGCTAAAACCTGAGCTCATTTTTTTCCAGCTAAAAACCAAATTGAAATAGACACACCTAAGAGAAAAGACAGAATTTGGAAAGTATGGAGAAGGTGTGATTGTCCTTAACGCCAGATCGCTACAGGCGTGTTCAAGTGAATGGATTCTGCAACAGGATACATTTCACAAGCATTTAAATGCTTGAGCCAGAAAAATGCTGAAGACTTTTAATTCCCACTCACTTGAGTGAGCTGATCCTTTTCTGGGATGAATCACATAGAATCAGTAATAATTTACTTATTGAGTGATTCCTGTCTCCAGCCTTTTTTAACATACTGATGAATTTCTAATTTAATTTGATAATGTGTTGGCAAGTTATACCAGTGTATAGAAAGGATCCTTTAAGGATTGGCAACCCTATTTTTCTTTGTGCCTCTTCCTAAGACGCCATAAAAAACTTCTTTTCCTGACTGCAGCTCTGCACCAGTGTCTTCCCCTTCTCCCCACTCATTGACTGGATTTGTCCCTGTTGTGCTGCCCAGAACATTCACATGTGTCATTCTCACATGCTCAGACAAAGGCAAGTTGACAGGCCTGGATACGATATACAAATACGAAGGTTTTGTTAAGACCACAAAACACAGAAATCTCTGTGCAATCTGTATTGCAAAAACACACAAAGTTTTTGTATATTTCAGTACTTTTTGGTCTTACATCTACTAGCATTTCATAGAAAATATTTCCATGACAGACCACGTTTGTTCTTCCAAAAGCAACTTTGGGAAGACCAATGGTGAGGGTTTTGTTTAGCTTTGGTAATGAGTGGAAGGTTGGTGGAAAGTTTGTAGTTGAATCTAAATTTCTGCAGAGAGTAATTGTAAAAAAAAGTGAGAAGCTTAGGTTTGGACCATTTGGACCATCAGAGAGAAGATTTATGGGAACATAGAGCTTGCATTGGCCATACACAAATTGCTAAACTTTGCTTTCTGTGGTTTCTAAACACAAAGTAGTGCTCATCCTCCTGTCAGGAAAAGGATGTAATATCAGAGGTAATGTTATACTGAGATTTCACTTTGCTAGACCAAGATATTTGTCAATTATAACCCAGCAGAACATTTGCTAGTATGATGTTGCCAGAGTTTAAATAATTAAAAATGAGTTGTCTTCAGCAAATAAATAAAGTACACCTAATGGAATATCATTACTTCTTTGGTCATAAAACTCAGTCATTTCCAATGGCTCATTCAGGCTTTTGGAAAATTGTCATGATGCAAGTGTAACACTTTCCTCCTGATTGCAACGGAGCAGTAGATTTGGAAAATAATGAAAATCTGAATTTCAGAGAGTGCTAACTTTTACTCCAAAAAGCTGTAACTAATTCAATTTAGGCAGCCAGGTACAGAAATATCCTAGTGGAAGCTGCTGATTACTTCCATTTCATTTCAGGTGTGGAGTGGAGCAGAGTTCAAATACATCTAATGTGTTTTCATCAGTTCAACAGGAAATTCAGTTGTCATGGTAGAGCCATTTCCATCCAACTTTTACATAATAGCTAAGTGGTTAGAGCAGCCACCTCACCTCACCTCACTTCTTCAGTTCTTATTTCAGAGAATTGTGCCCTTTCCTTTAGGTTTTAAAATTATCTGAGTGCTAATGCTCTCCAGTGTGCTCTTTGAAAGTTGTTTTTTGTGCATTTAGGAATCCAGAAATCCTGAGGTCTAAAGAAGAGTGAGGAATAGGATGCCTGGATTGTAATTGGTAACATGTGCAAGCAGGGGTGGAAGATGCTTTTCTTGGGTTTTGCAGACAGAATTCCTTCAGTTTTACTGAATTGTGGAGTGATGCTAAAGAATCTCAAAGCCAATTTCCTTTATCTCACTTGTGCTTTTTTCAATCTAATTGTGGAAGAATTAACCACACCCAAATTCATTTCACTCTGTGACACACAGATCATAGTGTGGTCAAATTCACTGTGATCATTCTGTGCAAAAATAGCAAAATGCTTTTTATTTTGTCCCCTAGTGTTGGGCTAGAGACACATCTTCCTTAGGCATAATTATCAGTAACACTAAATACAACTGCTAATGTGTTTAATAACATAAACATGAGAACCCTTACACAATTTGTACAAATGAATTGTTAGAGAAAAATGAGGGTATGAGACAATGTGAATAAATACAATAGGTAACTTTATGTAGCAACAAATAAGGTGAAAAGGAATAATGAAAAATACATTCACTCTTGTCTGAATATGACTGTGAGCTCTTTTAATGGGAAATTTTAATAACAGAATTGGAAAAAAAAAAAGAGAGAATAAACCCAGTGTCTGAATTATTAAAATAATCAAACCCCAATTTGCTTCAATTAAAAACTTAGAGATGCTCCCAATGCTTTGATTAAGAAAAAAATTAGAAAGTTTCTTATTCACCTCAGCAGGCAGCTCTGCAAAATGGAAGGTCCCTGTGCTCCTCTGAAGCCATTTAATGCATATGTGAGCATGGATTCCCAGAACTATCTATAATGCATATAGTGCTTTCTGCTCTCAGTGGCTTTTTTTCCCACTCTCTTTACGTCATTTGCCATTTGTGAGGGTTGCCAGGGTAATGACCAATCATCCCTGGAGAGATGCCTGCTAGTAAGGACAACATAGGCTTTCTCTTTTTTGGTATTCTGCAGTATGTATTTGAGAGCTATTCTAGCATCAAGATTGCAGAACTTCTGTTTAGTTAGCAGGGAGGGAAAGTTTACAGAGTATGAAATAACAGCTTACAACTACTGAGGTGAGTGAGGATTTTTCTGTTTTATTAACTGTCCTGTCTGGATTTATTGAAAACATTGAGCATAATTACTTTATTTTGTTGTTGTTGTTGTTGTTGTTGTTGTTGTTGTTGTTGTTGTTGTTGTTGTTGTTGTTGTTGTTGTTGTTGTTGTTGTTGTTGTTGTTGTTGTTGTTGTTGTTGTTGTTGTTGTTGTTGTTGTTGTTGTTGTTGTTGTTGTCATACATATTGCTGACCTTGAAATTAGAGAGGTTTCGCCTAATGTGAACAAGGAAATCTTAGTAGTGCTGCATATACAGGAGGGCAGGATTTTATTCTCTTTGTAATTATGAACCCCACAGCCTGCCTCACCGCTGCAATCACCATATACATCCACTCATCCCCCAAATATTTTCTGAAGAATTAATTAAAAATAAGAAACCCACAGAGTGTTGTAATGCAGGTTTCAGAGCATAAAGTGTGGTTGCCTCTCAGGCTAATGGGAAGTTCTGCATATTCTTCATTGTGCTGTATGTATATATTAGGCCACATCAGCTGGAAACTGAAAATCCAGAAAGGAGTGCTGTCCCATAGGATGCTGAAGATGTTGAACTCCTGTTGTTTTTAAATGTTGTCTATTGAATAGCCACTTGCAGGCTCATAGGTGACTCTTTGCTCACCTGTAGACAATGACAAAATAGAGCCTCCAGACTGCAAACATTTTTTCTGGCACGGAGATCAGTAGTGTGAGCTGGCAGTGGTCATTGCCTTGCAGAATGGGCCCAGATTTTATTCTTTTGCATGGGAGGGCACCTAAATAATACATGAGAAATGAGGCAAAAGTAATCTATTTAGATGTTTCCAGTGACCTCAGAGGTTTCTGTGAAGTATTTACACGTAAGCTGGGTTATAGCATATGTGACTGAAGTGGTTGGTTTGGGATGGTTTCAGTTGGTTTTTGTTGTTGTTGTTTTAAATGATCCCCCTTAGAATTACTCTGGCACAGTTCCTTGTTTGTGTGATGGCTTCCTGGGAGAGAGGGGCAATTGATGAGGTGGTTGTATTGTTTTTCTGTAGAACTGCCAGTATATCAAAGTTCAAATTAGTAACTGTCTCATCAGATTTACTGTTTGCTGCTTAATATATGTGCACCTACATATCTGCTTCACATCCTGACAATCTCACCTGTGCTGATGGGCATGGCCTATATTAACCAGAACAAAGCATATATTTATTTCACTCTATTTTCTGCTTACTGCAAATACATACAGAGTGTAATTTTGGCTCATACTTTTCCCCAGTAGAAAAATATATTGGGGCACTTAATTTAGTGTGATAAATTCCAGTTGCTAAATTTTAGATGTTGCTATGTGTTCAGATGTGTTTATGATAGCTTTGAATTATCAAAACAACTGGAGCATAGCAGTGAGTCTGGATGTGTATATGTGAGAGAGAAGAGAATTCAGAGCAACAATTTTAAAAGTCTGAGATGAAAATGATCTTTCATCAGGCTGTTGAGAAAATATGTTTGTTCAGAAAGAAGACCCGTTTCCTCTTTCTAAAAATTGTTACTGTTTTTTGACATCTGTGTGCTGGATATCACTTTTAAGCAGTTTAAAATATGAATAATATTAAATGCTTACACTGTAGGGGAAAAAATCAGTAAGCTCAAAGAAAATGTATCATTATCTAATGTTTATCAGCATTCCATATGATTTCACTATTTATAGTAATCTGGGAAGCAGAACCACAAAATGATAGTTTTGTATTATTCTCGGTGATGTCTTTTGACAGAAAAATAATATGATGACATTTAGTTAAGGCATATTAGTTAGTAAAGTAGGCTTTCAAATGAGAAATTCAGAGGTAAACCTTTGTGGAGAAGATGGTGGGTAACAAGCCTCAGTCTTTATCCTTCTGTCCACCTTTTCCCTGTCTATCTGCTTCACCATCTCTCTTTCCAACTTGAAAATGCTCCATGGCTGTATAATGCAGAGAATAGCATTTACTTGCAGATAGTGGGACAGAGAGAGGGAGGCTGCAAGGAGGAGAAGAGAATGAGCCTCCATTGTGAATTGTTCACAGTGTAACTGCCAATAATCAGGGCAAGGTATCTGTGGCCCTGAGGAGAGGTGCAGCAGATTGGCAATTCTAATTCTACCGAAGCTTCTCATGCCTGAGAAGTGAGGAGGCAAAGGGCAGGGAGGAATGAAGGAGAGCTGTAGGGCTGGGTGGAACCAAGGGGGTTTAGTGGTGCTCAGTAAACCAAGCAGCAGAGAGCTCCAGGGAGCAGGCCAGGAAGAGATAGGGTTCCTGGAGCATCTTGGTGAAGCTGACATGCCGGGTTTGGGGTGATGAGCAGGGAGCAGGGCTTGGATAGAGACATTGGAGCTCAAGATGCAGTGTTTGCCCAGTGACACAAAGTGCTGTTCAGACCCTTTTAGTGTTGTGTCTGATGCTGGAGTGGTGAATTCAGATTGTTTCTTTATCTTGTTCTTTTGAATACATAGAGAAGAAGAGGAATAATTAACAGCACAAACTGATCTACTGATCAGTAGGCTTCAGACCTGGATGGGAAAGTATGGCACAGGCTGAAAAACAAGGAGAGACATGTCAGGATTGCAAAAGAGAAGCCAAAAGAGAAGTCTCTCCTGGAGAGACTGAGCAGGCTGGATAAGTGCAAGAATGTATAAAAACATTCAGTAGCCCAAACTCCTCATCCCTTGAGAAACAGAAGGCAAAAAATAAATGAAGGTGAATAATCGAGTGAACAATAGTTTCTAGACATAGTGTATGACAAAGCAAATCACTACTGATAACAGGATTAGTGCTATCACTGCACTGGACAGCTCAGCCTGAACTGTGGCCTTTGCTGTTGGAGGTCAGTTCTCCTGACCTGATGGATTATTTTATCTGATAGACATCATCTATCCATGATCTGGCATAGATTACTTTTTTGGTTGGTTGGTTTGTAGATTTTTTTAATGAACAGTATCTCTCTGGATCTATATCTCACAGGAATACTGTGAGTTTTAATTTGTGACTGTAGTGATTAATGAGATCATCAGATGAAAAATTTACTAATTCATTTTTATCAAACCAAAGCCTTATGGTTTTGTATTTTGTTACCACTGTTTGGAATCCAGGCTGTTATTTCATTACCTGGGCCTGACTGTCCACTGCTGTGAGTAAGCACAGCTCTGTTGCTTCTGGGATCTGGTGATATAACTCCAAAACTCTGGTGTAAAATCATGGTACGTGTGTATTCAGAGCATTAGAGAATAATTTAACTGCATGAATTTAGTTAAAGTGGCCCCAGAAGGCACAGGAATAGTTGCAATGTAAATGCCTGATTTTAAACTGTCAGTTACTGGCATTTTTGAAAAGAGTGGTGAAAATGTGCTTTATCATCCAAAACTGCAATTCAGGAACACAACAAAGGCATGCAGAAGGAAAGTTACTGTAGCTTGACCAGAAATATGCCTTGTTAGGAAAGGTCGAAATTTGGAAAGTATTGCAGCATTTCCAATGTCTCTTTTAAAGTGCGTGGTAAGGTTCACTTTGAGCAAGTAATTAGAGAGGAAATGTCTTGTGGTTTGAAACAGAAGTGGTTGACAGAAGATGGGCATTTTAAAGCACGTTACTAAAAGCTTCCAATTTATACTTTTAGTCCTATTTTCAAAGTATTTAACTTGAGTTTTATTGTACCTCCACAGGCTCTAAGTTTCAAAGAGAGATGCTTTTGAACGTTCCATCACTTATTGGTGAATTGTTACATATTTGCTGTGTGATGTCAGACAAGTCCATTAAACACTTCAGGGCTTGTTTCTCCCCCTGTGTAAGCTGGGAATTAGTAGTATTTACCTTGTAAGACTATGGATGTTTCTGTTATTCTTTGTGTAGTGTTTTGAGTAGCCATGTTGTTCAAGGCCTAGTTGCTTAGATATGCAAAGTACTGCAGCACACAGCCCTGTGAGACCCCCCAGTTCATCTTGTTTTTCTGTTGTAGTTATAAGGTCAAGTTGAAATAATCCCCATGATTATAAGAAGCTTGTATGAAAAACTTTCCTGGAGAGCAACATCTGTTATCTGGTGGTAATAGTGATTCAAAGGAGCTCTTTGGGAAGAGAATTCAGTCTGTCTCACATGAACAGGATGACTCAGTAATTCACACTGGGGAAGAGAAACATTCTCCAGGCCTCACAAATGTGATTCTGGAGACTCATTACATGCATTATTGTGTGCTTTTGTGAAGCTCCTGACACAGTGCAATGCGAATGGTTTCTGGCAGGCACGGCCCTGTCTTCCAGCAGCAGGAGTGATCCTGAGCCATCTGCAGCGCCAGGGCTGCACACAGACCCTCCTTCCTCTGCCATTCCTCAGGGGCAGCACATGTGGCCCTCATTTCTCACAGCTGGGTGTAACAGCAAAGGACAATATAAACTGTTCTGTACGTGACAGGACCCTGCCCCACACCTCCCCATTTACTGGTAAGTAATTAACAGCTGTGACTGTAGCTCGGGTTCACTTGTTCAGAGAAATTACATTCCTCTGGTGGGCTCTGGACGTGCACATCAAATTTAATGGGGATTTAATTTTATTTACCATACTACCTAAAATTTGAGTCAAACTCAGCCCCCATCCATACAACTGCCCTTGCTGCTTGAGGCCTTCCTGTGACAGCAGCCTCCTATTTTCACCTATTATGTTCAATAAGTGAACAGGCACCCAGCCAGCACATGGTGGGAGCTGGTGACTGACACTGCACTCCTGACCTCCGTGGGGCTGCTCCAGCCCCATCTGCTGTCACAGAGGCTTCTGAGCAAACACTGCCCTGGACAAATGAAAGTGCTCGTAGATGCCTCAGTTTTTTTATGTAAAAAGCTCAGGACCTGAAATATTTACGGCTTAATTGACTGCAATTCCTATTGACTTCAATGGGTGTTTTATTCAATTAGGGACTGCAGAATTTACATCATTGCCTCTGGCTTACATCATTGCAAATATTATTGATGCTTATAAAGCTTTTGGGGATCTTTCAGGCTTTTAGTCCACAAAGTGACTGCAATGTGAAAGTCTTGCTTGGGGGTAAGAGGAGTATTTATATCCATCTCATCTTTCATTTACTTATTCCTGAGTCTCTCTATGCTATTCCTTTGGGAATGCCCATATAAAATCTGCAATTTAGCAAAGAGGGGAAAGCAGAGTTGTCTCAATACAGCAAGATTCAAGTTTCACTCTGCACATTAAAAGTGCACCTTTCTTATTTTCTTGCCTGAAATGTAAAAATGAATCTGATAAATTTTAATTTCATAAAATGTCGAAATTAAGGCACAGTAATTTTAGAAGGAATATTGAGGAAAATTAACAGTTTCCCAGGGGTGAGCATGAATAGAATGACTGGAATTTAAAACTATGCAGATTGGAGCACCAGAAATTCTGACAAAAAGAACTGACTCAAACTGGTGAGAAGGGTCAGGGTGGCTTGAAAGAATTTTTACCTTTCTAATCTACATGTGCTATAAAAACAATGTTGCAATTACTATATGAGTAGCACAAGCAGGCCCTGTGTATCTTAATTATGACCTCTCAGCCTCTGACTATGGTAGTAATATGGATAGGATAGAAATCCTTATGCTGGCTCTGTGTTAGGCCTGGAGAGAAAAGGGATACAGCTTCTCCTCCTTTTCATTCAGTGCTTTGGGGAAAAGTGGTGAGTAAACCATTTCACATACGCGGTGTGTAATTGCATTTCATACTTCTTTTTATCCAGAAACAGCAATGAAACATCTAGAAATATATATGTATGTATGTAAGTAAACAAAACCAAAAGATGGAACAAGCAGTTTTAGGACATGTATAGTTGAAATCTGATTGCATTTCAGACAGTATATTCTTACTACAGATCTTCCCAGAAAAATCTGCAGAAAGAGCTAGGAAAAGTCACACATATATAACATGCAGAGTTTTAGGTCTGTTTTGGCAAAATTGGAGAAATGTATGTGTGGCAAAACTGATACACTTCCCAGGTAGAACACTGACTTTATTCAATTCTGTCGTGGTAGGTGAAGTGAAATTGGACACAAAAGTAAAGGTAGCCTCCTTATAGAAGGTATTTTTTTGCAGCAGCAGCAGAGAACACAATAAATGTTATCTGTCAGGGAAAGAAGCAGGCTATTTAAATTCAGGCAGCATAGCATCTTCAGTCGGAAGGGCTATTTTTAACTTCAGATGTAGCTTAATTTAGAAACGGAGCAGTCGAAGTCCCTTTTTTTTTTCCCCACTTCTCCGACTGGTGATTTTTTATAATGATTGTAGATACCCTTGTGTGAAGATGCTGAATAGAATAAGAAATACATTATCCTGAGCTTCAAGGTCATGAAAATGCACATCTAAACAAAGCAGCTTTGTGGCAATATTGGCATACATGTGTAAACACAGAGATCAGATGAGATCAATGCACTGTTTTCTAAGCATAAGGGCCACTTTGGTAATTTGCCAGGAGGTTGCATAGAATTTTCATATCCATTTATGCAAGATCTTACTCAGATCTGTACTATTTTGTGTAGGAAGTGCTGTAATTGCATATAGTCCTATACAATGTGTCATAAAGAGAGTGTAAATTCCAGTGGTTTCTAAGGCAGAAATATTTATGAGAAATCTGGCAGTGATTTCCTGCATTGATTTTTCTGAGCCAGCTTCTTGTATTTGGCTTTGTTTGCAAGTTAATCACAAGAATTGAGAAGCTCATTTCGTTATAGAAGATATTCAGAATTAAGAATTGCAGATTTGACTCTATTAAGTGATTACAGGCTTTTTAATGTATTCAGATTCAGAATATGAAAAAATCCTCTCACAAATGGAAGTACTTCCAAGATGGCTTGTTGCAAACACTCTTCTTGCATAATTGCATACTCTGTGTCACTCAGCATTCATGTGGTGAATTGCAGTAGCATTTCAGCATAAAGCTCAATTCAAGCTGGATTTCAGAGTTTACCTGTTCAAGCTCAGCCAGAAGCGATTCTGAAAGCTCTTCCAGTTGCATAACAATAACAAGGAGTGGAGAAACATGTGCCACTGCGACAGAAATAATGGGGTTATTAATAAGCTGAATGTGACATGGGAAAGCTGGCTCTATTTCTGAGCATGGTGACACCTTCACCATTAACTCCTAACCACACACAACTTCACAGAGTTCCTGAAATTTTGCTTGAAGGGTTGAGCATTTGTGCACGTACAGAAAAGGGAACTTTGTCTGCAGTCACCTAAAATCCTGCAATTATATGCGAAAGCTTCTGCTGCCATTTATTCTTTAACTTATGACAGCTAAAATTAGAGGCTTTCATTCCATTGTTTTTACACACCGGGTAGTGTGATGTAATGTAGAAAGAATATCATAAAACAAGTTAGGAATTTAGAGTTACAATCATTAATATTCAATGGAGGCTAAAAGGAAATATCATTTAGAGGCTGGACTACTTCTGAATTGCCCACTTTGGATGGGGATTCTTTCATCTTCCTCTGAAACATTTGTTTTTGAAGAATGCTCCTTTCCCTGGCTACGTTCTGTGTGGAGGGAATATGGGAGTTAGCACAGAAGCTGTTAGAGCCATTAGACTCTACTGTGGGCTTTCCTTAATTCTCTGCTGGCCACACAAACCTGAATTAAGGCTGAATTTCGTCTCTGGGAGGCATTTCAGCAGTGTTATCAGACCAGGAAATCCAGACTGTGACACACAGTTTGGATTGGGAATGTGAATTCACAGCCCTTTCTTAAAGAGGCTTTTCTTTATAGTAAAGCAGATATATTGCAGCGGTATTTGCTGAAGTGTTTCAGCTTTCAAAAGAGAATGTGTTTTTCTCATCAAAGACTTGATCTGAAGCTTGTAGCAAAAGAAGCATTCAGCACATACACTTTCTTGTTTTAGGTATGTTGGTATGCTGTCAAGAGGCAGGATTCAGTTTGCCTGTTAAAGAGGTTTAAAAAAAGACTAAAACCCATCCAAAAGGAGCAGGGGGGTTGTTAAAAAAAAGCTGAAATCTTACAGAATTGAGGGCAATATTTTTGGTCTTACAGAAACACAGGGTATGCTCAAAATAAATTTCTGAATGCCTTTATAAAATCTAATCAGCTTGAAAATAAAACTGTCCATTTGTATCTGCTTTGTTTTCATTCAGTTTTTAGTACAGAGGAAAACAGCTGGTGTGAGACCAAATAGTAATTCTGTTTTCAGGCATTCAGTCTCTCAAATAGCAAGTTTCTTTGAAGAAATATGGTAACACACAGATGATGAGGCTTTGGTAAGGCTGGACTTGGAGCCTTGAGTTTCAAGTAAAGCTCAGATTTGTCACAGAGCAGCACTAAATTACTCAGTGACATAAAAGGAGGTTGCAGCGAGGTGGGTGTTGGACTCATCTCCCAAATAATAAGTGATAATAAAAGAGGAAATGGCCTCAAGTTGCACCAGGGGAGGTTTAAACTGGATATTAGGGAGAGTTTCTTCATGGAAAGGATTGTCAAGCCCTGGCACAGCTGCCCAGGCCAGTGGATGTGTCACCACCCTAGAGGTATTTAAAAGATGTGTAGATGTGGCATCTGGGGACATGGTTTAGTGGTGGACTTGGTAATGGTAAGTTAAAGGTTGGACTCAATGGTCTTAGAGGTCTTTTCCAACCTAAATGGTAATAATTTTTTTTTATTTAGTAATTTTCATCCACAGATTTTATAAGGAAGGTCAATTACATGCATAATGTACTGACTCTTTCTTAAGAATTTTATCATAATTTTTCTGTTCAAAAGGTTTAAGCCATCTCTTCTATGTCACTTGTTACAGGAAAATGTCTCAATGTGTTCTATGCCCACAAATGCAGGGAGGACAAGCAGTAGACTGGAGTTTTTGTTAATCAGTGTGCTGTCTTGTCAGAAATGGGAAATGATTTTATCAAAGTCTGACAAATTACAAGAAGCAAATAAATTGATATTCAGGTGAAGTACAGGAGACTAACAGTCACTGTATGTCTATAAAAAAGCAGTGTGCTATTCCTGTGTAAGGACTTCCACAAATCAGGATGAAAGCAGTTCACAAACATATGTAGGCATCATCATCCCATGCTCTTTCATCTTGGAGGAGATGGTCACAGACGAGGAACTAAAAATAGTCAAATTTAAGAGCGCATGCTCCTGAGAGGGGATCAAAGACTGAGATGCTGTTTAGGCATGCAAACGACCAGAAGTATCAGAGCAGGAAGAGTGTGGTTGAACCAGTTACTGCTCTGATAAAATTTGCTACTTCAGCTTCAGCCAAATTTGATAGTAACAGAAATGGGGTGCAGAGGCACAGGGAAAGAGATGTGTAAGGCAATTCCTATTGCCTAACCTTGCATGCCTAACACAGGTGCCTAAATGAGGAAGGCAATTATTCCTGGACTACTGAGAGATTAAATACAGAGGATGTTATTTCAGAAAGTAATTCAGAGTCCACAAGTATGGCTTCTGCTCTGAAGCAGCTCTGGAGGAGCCGGACATCCTTCAGTGATTTTGTAGGAGACCTGGGTAAAGTGCCTGCCCTAAGCCCCTGGGTGGGTGTTAAACACAGCCATGCAGGGCCACTGCAAGGGCAACTTTGTGCCCAAGATTGATAATAATCTTTCCTTGGGAAACTTCCCTTTTCCCCTCAGGCTTCTCTTTTTGCTCTTTCTATGACACACAAATCTCGTGTGTGGAGGCTGAATCGTTTGTCTGAAGGACAGAGTCAATCTTAGGTCTGTGCATTGCATTTTTAACCAAGTCAGAGACTCCTCTATGTTCCTAGCTAGAGATGGGAGGTTATTTTTCTAATCAGGGTTAACTTTCATGAAAGTCCCTGGCAAAATCATAACTTGTGTTATTTAGTTCAATAAGATCTCTGAAGAACAGAGCAAGGTTCACAACCAAACCAAGAGCAAAAGTTTTTGTGCCATATCTGATTTAATAAGAAAGCAGTATTTACATGGAAGATATGTAAAATTTGGCTTTTTATTAAAACAGATTTTTTTAACTCAAAAAAGAATTATTTTTTTAAATTTATGATTAAAAATACAGTTTTTATTTTAATTGCTGAAAATTTTGCATCCAGGGCCAAGCTTCAGAAGTTCTTTGCAGCTGACTTGCAGCACTATTAACACTTCTCATGTTTCTCTGTTGCACTTGTCTTGTTTAATACCAGACAAGGAGCCATGTGGGTGACAGCTCTATACCAACAAATCCTAACAGACAGATGCTATGATTTGATCCTGATACTCACTGTATGTTTTACTTAGTGCTGCAACCAGGAATTAAAAATATAAGCACCAGCTTTTTTTCTGTATTTATGTCCATAAGAAAGCCTGATCTGGTGTAACATAATAGGAAGCTATTTTTAGACCAAATGAAGCAGGGGAACAATGACAATAACATGTTTCGTGGTACAAGAAAGCTGACATTGGCTAACATTCATCACCAAATCTTGCATCAGCATTCACCATCCCTAAATAAAGCAGTAAGAAGAAACTTCCTCCTCCTATTAAGTGGCCCTTTATACAGAGGAGATCAAACTCAGCTGATAATGTCACCAGGAAGTGTGTGCAATATTTAAAATCCGGTTGACAGTGTAAATACTCACTCTGTGAAGCAGCTGTGGCAGGGGTACCTCCTGTGGCTGAGCACTGGCTGAAGGTGCAAGGGGGAATCCCAGAGCCAGGGAAACCCAAGGAAGAGCAGAGAGCTCTGGCAGCTCTCGTGGGCAGCCCTGGGAGATTGCAGCTGTGCTGGGCAGCACGAGTGACCAGGAGAGCTGCGGACAGCGACAAGGAGGGCAGTTTGCACTGCAGGGTGCTGCTCTTAGGGCCCCAGCCCAGGCACTGCTCTGGGTCTCACACAACGGTGGGCACTCGCCCCACAGCTGAAACCACTGTTCCTTCCTTGTGAACTTCAACAAGAACAAATGTATGCTCCTGCACCTGGGAAAACATAGTCCAGGGTGAGCTTCCTCCATTTAGATTCCAGCAAATGATACCCCCCAAAAGTTGTTCTTGAATTTGGAAGTGAAGGTGGGGCACACAAGAACCATGAGCTGGCTAAAGTTCTATTCCAAATAAAGTGGCAAGGCTGGAGTAACGTTGCTAGTGGTGTTTCTCTGGGTTAGTCCTGGGACCTGGTCTATTTAATATATTTACCAGTGTGGTGAGGTGAAATTCCGAGGTAAGACACGTTGGGAGGCATTGCCAATGTTGAGGAAGGTTGATGTTCAAACCTGATTAAGGTAAATTCTTTAGCAGCTTGCTGGTGATATCGTATAATTAAGTCTCATACTGTACAAGCCAGACACATTGGGTTCAATAATATCCTCATCTATAACCTGGGGCTTTGTGAACTGGATGTAGCAGAGGTGGAAACAAACCTGAGTGCACTTAGCAGTGGAAGGACGAATGTGATAAAACATTGGAGTATAATTGGGGTAGAAGAGATAATGCAGTCCTGGAAGGTGAGAGTTTTTTAACAATTTGGAGGAAATATTGGTGCCACCTTACAAGGAGTGTTAACTTCTCTAGAGTATTTCTACAGTTGTGTGTAGCTATTTTCAGAAAAATTAACTTAAACTGTGAGAGGTGTAAGGAAGAGCTACAGGCTGAGCAAGGGAATGGAACTTCATCTTTTGGAGGGAAATTAGAAATGCCTCCTGTACCCAACCAAATGGAGGTTTCTAGGGTGATGAATCATTTAATACACTGGGAGCAAATATGGGTGAGTGGAAAGGTTCAGTGTCTGTGGTCACTGTAGCCTCTCTGCTGAGATCACTAACAAAGCTGCCACTCGTTGCCTGTTCAGTAGTTTTCTCTGTGATGTGGGTAGTGGACTGGTGTTAATTCCAAAAGTCCACAAAACTTTTGCATGTGACACTGATAAGAGGATGGCCAGTGAGGCTGTGTCTTTAGTAGTCCTGCAAAAAGTATTCAGCAGCCTCAAAAAACAAGTACCATTTTTCAAATCTGTAAGCAGATTACTTACAAGAGAAAGAGATTTCTTCAACTGAGATGAACTTGCTCCTGTTTGGTGTGTTTGGGCTGGGCTGTGGTGGTGTCAGTCCCTTAGCCCTGCCTGAGGAGCCAGCTCGCTGTGCTGAGATCTGGCTTTGACTTGGGAGAGCTCCGTAAGTGCGGAGTGTGCTGACATCACGCTCCCGAGGGTGTCAGTTATTAGCTGCTAAGAATAGTTACAGGCAAACACAGAATAGAAAAATCAAATGTCTGCTTAAGCCACCAGTAAATGGGAAGGCAAAGAGCTTGAGCTCAGCTGAGGGGCTTTCTGTTTAAATGCAAGGGCAACGAGGTTGAGCATCACCCTGGTGCAGGTGATGCTTTAGGATTTGGGAGCTGGGAGAGCCCACAGAGACAAGTTCATCCCTGGTGCAATTCCAGAATTGTCATGGTAAGTGAGCTTTTTGTGTTTATTTCCCTCTGTTTAGGTTATCTGATCTGAGTGATCTGTGTTTTGCAGTCCTTAATGTAATGATGGGACTCACAGCACGAGAACCACGTCAGTGTTACTGCCAGTATAATCACAGTTCTATTAAAAGATAAAACACAAAGCAATACTAATTTTGCAAAATGAAGTGTTCAGGGTTAAGAAATAATGTACAGTAAAAGCTACATGTGGGCATAGGTAGTGCCTCCAGTCTCCGAGTTCAGGGAAGTATCCTGCCCATCCTGTGTTTTGGGGCTATTTGGCATAAATGTTACAACCTTTAGGCCTTGATTACAGATATATGAGCTAAGACAGGCTTGAATACAGAGGTCACATTTTCAGGTTTTAACTTATTTCCAGCTTTGTAATGCAGACTTCTCTTTACTGTTTCTGTGGTATTAATAAGGTGTTTCAGATATTAAACTGTTCCAAATTAAAGTTGATCTAATTTAAAAAAAACAAATATAAATACAGAAGCAATATGAGACGAAAGTTAAGATTAACACAGGACTGGGTGTCTCACAACCTTTGAAAATCTCATCTTGGCTTTTTTATACTAATTAGGCCATGAACAGAAGTGTTCAACTAGGTTTATCAGTGCTCTTAGGAGATCCTCTAACCTGAGCTACTCCTAACAATATTTTTACACTTCTTAACTTACTGTATAAAGGCAGGCAGGGGCAGAAATACAAAGCTGTGACTCTTCCAGAGAAACACCAGAGATTCTTGTTACAAGTTACAAATTGGCCTGAAGCTCCCTTGGCCAAAGTATAATCTTTGTCTCACCCCTTCATTCTCGCCCACAGCAGCTTCATGGTGATTCAAAACCATCAGAAATCACTTGTAGCTATCACTGGTCCCCTTAGCAGGGAGAACAACCTGTTCTCCCTCCGAATTTGGCACCCTGGCCCCAGACTCCCTGGTTTGCAGCCAGTGCACAGCAAAACCCACCAGTCTGCTGATCCTACAGAGCCTGACTCACGTCTCTGCCAGCCCCTTGCAGGAGCCTTCCCCAGAGGGAACGAGGAGCTTGATGGATGTGCTGCTGCAGGATGTCAGAGTGTGCTAATGAAGCAACAGATCCATTACAGTATTTAGCCTTTTTGCAAGATCCAATTACAGGAACTTTGTGAAGTATAAAATAGTTTGATTTTACCCTGTGCTTATCCTGTAAAAGGTGATGTCTCTAAAATATATTCCCGTCCTATCATTATTTCTGTGTGCTGATTCATCTATGTTCAAAATTGTTTAGAACTAGGATTTGATTCTGCCCTATTGCTTATCAGTTTTTTGTAAATTTGTTTGATAATTGTTATGGATAAAGATGAAGAATCCCTGGGTATTCTGCTTGCAGGGTGTGACATGTAAAGTAGAAATTTTTCTTGCAGATCAGAAGGCAGGACTGACGTAGGAATTATTGTCTAAAATTACATTGTCTCTGTTATGTAGGAATTCAGACAGTGATTGTGATAGTCCCTTTTGTCCTTTAAAAATGGGAATTTATGACTCAAAAGGTGCTACGCTGTCAGTCAGAAAATTTTTCCATTATACTGAATCTTATTTTTAATGGTGTAATATCCTGTTCTTTTGGGTGCAAGTGTGGTGTTTTGAATGCAAACTGATTTACAGTCATTTTCTTCAGTCTGCAAAACAAGCACCAAAAAATAAAGAAAAAATAAGATGTAAGAAATTCTATATTCATTGTTAGTGTCCAGAGGGGTAAAATATAATATAATAAACAAAAAAATTGAAGAATTTTTCCTCATTTCAAGGGTTTGTAAGTTTTATTTTTTTTAGGAAGAGGACTATGCTTAGGTGAGTCTTACCTGAAGGAGCAGCATCTTTAAAGAGCACTATAATAAAAAATAGAAATACAGGGAAGCTATTATGACATAAAGTGCATATGGCTCTTAGCAGGTGGCCAACTTCTTGTTTAGAAAGATTTCCTGCTGCATTCATTTTTCCTTGCTGTATCCCCCGAGGGCTGAACATCGCTATCTCCTGCAGACAATGCAGCAATGCCCTGGTTTTGTACTGGTGAATGATTTTTGCATTCACAAGCTGTTTCAGTGTTCCATGCATTATTCTAGCATGGATTTATCTGAATTTTTTAATAAAAAGGTGATTCTCTCTGGTTTGGGGAATGCCATCAGGGATAAAGGCACATGCAGTAGCACAAAGAGCTGAAATCTCGTGGCTGACTTTATGTCTGCTTGATGCTTTCCCTGATGGCCTTGCCACCGATTATAATGTCAGTAGAGTAAAATAGACTCTGCAAAATGTGATTTTCTGTTGGAATGCTGGCAAAGTAGTGCTGATGTGGTATAAACTTCTATAGGTGGTGGCACTCTCTCATATGTTCTGTTTTCAAGGTTAAATACAGAAGTGTACAAAACACTCTCAGCAAGAGGTAGAAGTACCTGGGCCTCGTGGCCTCTGACTTCAGCTGAGCAGTCAGACCCCTGTCCTTTGCTTTTTTGTGTGCAAATGGACCTGCCATGTATGGAAATGATCTCAGCTGAAATCGAAGCAGTGTAGAAAACAAAACTGTGTAAATGTCTGTGAATGGATCCCCCTGATTTTTATAGAAAATGCGAGAATGGTGGACCTAAATAATCAACAAAATTAGGGTAAAAGTCTTTGTAAAACAGCTGTGGAAGTACATATTAATCAGTTTTACATGTCCCAGGCTCTATCCCATTGAAATGATGAACAATTCAACAAAATGCATTCCTGGAATGTACTTAGATCGAATAGCAGGAAGCTGAGCCCAGGTACAGTCAGACTGGAAATGAGGCATCTGTGTGCAGTAGTGTGGGTCACTGGCATGGCTGGAGGAGAAACGTGAGGTTTCACATGCACAGCAAACTGAGGGTTTGTCCACATAAGACTACACACATGTAATCTGAATTAACATCAGCAAGTTAAGGGATCTGATGCACAAAGTTCTCAGGGAATATGGTTGACAGTTGCTGTAAAATGCCAGACTGAGAGATCAGAATAATCTCTCTGGCTGGAAAATCCACTGATCCATAGCAATAGCTCTGTTCTGTATGTGCACGGCAGACAGAGAGGCAAGAAATGGTTTTCATTCTAGTGCAGAAGAATATATTAATGGTCCTGTCTCACCACAGATTTTCACAAAATTAGATAGTTAGATTGTGTCAAATCTTGGCTCATCACCAAGACTACTTGCCATAAAATTTCTGACATCAGAAGAGGGACACCTGTATTAAAGTGAAATTTGAAGATTCTCTAATATATAAATTTGTGAGATGGAGTCCTTATCCGTAGCAATCATGTTGTCAGCAGTGCTGTTTGTTTGAATTAATGCTGCAGATTGGATCTGGCTGTTGATGCTGATCTCAACTTATATGTAGGACATAAACCGAATACATTACATTTTCTAACGCGCCCGGCCAGAATGCTCTGACACAAACACCAAAGCTGAAGTCGATGGGAGCAGGCAGTTCTCAGCCTGAGGTGCCAGGCCATTGGAAATTCCAGGTTCCTAAATGTAAATGTAGTATAGATATCCAGGTTGAAAGGTGTCTCAAAAATGTAGCCAAAGATTTATATTGTTCTGACAACACACTGGAATCAGCGATTACTGCTGACACTGAGCCAAACCCAGCAGAGGAGTCTTTTGATGTATTTCAAGAGACATGTTACATTCAGTGTCCTGTAACTGCATCTGTCACCACCATCCTCTCAGAAAAACAACCTAAGAAGCCTTGTTTTTTGTTTTTTAATCGTTAACTTTGCACTGCTGTGCCTTCCTTCCTCTCTAAGCTTCCCTTTTGTGTAGATGAAACCTAGTGATGCTGTGTTTGCCTATAGGTGTCCTTTTTCCTGTGAACACAGAAAACCCTGAAGAACAAATAAACTGTTTAAGTTGCTGATCCTGCATGTTTGCAAATTCATTGGGAGATTTGGCTCACATGTAAGGACACAAGGATCCGGCTCCTAGGGAATAAACATCAAAGAACATGAAAAGAAAAGCCTTGGTAGGCACTGTGACTATAAGAACAAAGAGTGCTTCCAAACTGCAGTAGTAAAAACCACTGGGAAATGTGGGATAGTCTGACAGAAGCAGTAAGAATGATGGTTCTGAGTCAGGCACTGAATCGGGGGAAAAAAAAAAAAATTAAAAAGAAAAAAAAGAAAAAAGAAAAAGAAAAAAAAAGGCTTCATCCAAGTGAATTAAAGCCACTTATATTCCTGGAAATGAATTATTTCCTCTTTATCAAAAAAGGAAAAAAAGACAAAGAGGTTAAGAATGTAATTATATGTCACAGAAAGAATTATATGGCAATTTCTGTCTCCCAGGCTCACGTTCAGGGTGCAGACCAAAACCCTGATACACTGCCTGACTTCTGCAGTGTCTCAGCAGCGTTGCCTGTGCTGCCTATTTACTTTTCAGCACCTCCTCTCAGAGGCTTTCTTTTAGCCCATGTCCTCTGCAGGCTTTCAGAGGAAGCTGTGGGTATTATTCTGTGTCCAGAATAAACAGAAAGCACAGCACTGTCTTCTGTGCATAATCCCTCTCCTTCCCCTGTGAATTTACAAATACTGTAGGAAAACAGAATGATCACAGAAATAGCTGTGTTAGAAGATCCCTCAGCGCTGAGGACTTGGTTCCCTGCTTTGTCAGGGAGTTCAGGCATATCTGTGACATCATTTACTGTTTACCTTGCCGAGGCTCCAAGGAAGTGCCAAAGTCTGTGAACCATCTCCCCACTTTCCCATCTTGAGGGACTTTCATTCCATCCATCTCTGCCTGGACACAGAGTGCCTGAACAGTGTGGCAGGGGAGGTTTTCAATGCACACTGATGTTTTGCCCAGTCATATGTCAGGAGGGAGCGTCCTCCCACTGGTATGAACAGTATGACCACGAAGGAAGATGAACAGTAACTGCTTTATGTCCTCCAGAAGGTGGATGGAAGGGAGAGGGAATATGGTTTTGTGAGCTGTGTTTCAGGGCCTTGGTCATCAGTTGCACAACATTGCTGCATTTGTTTCCCAGTGTTTACAAACGGAATTAAATCAAGGTTGTAAACCAGAAAACCATATTCATGTGCTTTGTAGATTGATGACAGACATAGCATAAAATGCTAAAAATGAGATCAGCTGCTATTAGTCTTTAAAGAACCTAATCACCACTATGAATTTGACAACCAAGATTTCAAATAGTTAACTTCCTTCTGTCCTATATGTTCATTGTCTTTTTGTGTTGTGTGGTTTGCTTTTTTTATTTGTGGTTTTGTTTTGTTTTTTATGGATGGAAACTGTTTGGAAATAAATATACTAAGATTCACTTATTCTTAAACTTTATCATTTAATGGCAAAAACCATTTGCTTATGAATGCATTGAGGCTGCTGTACTGGGCATATCCAGACTCTGCCAATCATCAGAGAGGGTCTCTGTCATTCTCAGTTGGCTGAAGGGTAGAAAAGGAGTGGGGCAATTTCCTACAGATTTTCTTCTGGCTCTCCTGGTATGATGCCTTGAAGTAGATGATGCTGCTATATCACAGAGACCACCAGGTTAAATTAACTAGGATATAATCAAGATTATAAAAACAACCCCAAAAGTTTTATGGGGTTGCAACCATCATTCTGTCATTATCCCAAAGAAAGTTTATTTCTCGCTAGTTCCCTTGAGAGAAGAGTTAAAAATTGCCCTTTTATGGGAAGACAACTGCTCAATAGATCACCAGGAAAAGCAATCTGAGCTTGGGCAGGGCCGGCTGGAGCACAGCCAGTGGGACTGGGGCTGGCGAGCCCCTGGAACAAAACTGCACAGCAGAAGGTGCTGCAGAGCTTCCCTGGCAGGTGCCACTTGGAAAAGCCTGTGACAGCCTGGCCTGTGAGAGTCCAAGATGATGCAAAGTGAATGGGAATGAAAGAAAAAAAGGCAGTGGAACAGTGGGAAATGGAAATATTCTTTACTTCATGTGCTGAAAAGATCAAACCCCGTTGCACTGGTGCAGGATTTTGAAGGATGTTTTCTGTCTTAGGCCCTGACTCTGCCCAAGCCGATTTAAGTCACCAGTTTGAGACACAGTGATGCAAACAGGCACCAACCCCTTGCTTCCCTCCTCACACAGACACACATTTCTGCTGGATTCTTGCTTTTTAGCACAGTGCTGAACCAACATTGCTAAAACACCACCTGTTTTGCTGTGTCAAGGGAACCAGCTATCACTGCAGCCACGTCACTAAATCACATTACAACCCTCGGTCCAATGACATTTGTATAGATCTCCAGCTCTCTACTATTTGTCACTAATCAGGGTAGGCTGAAGATAATCATGCAGGGACATTATCCCATTTCTGCCTTAGCTACTCATTTCTGCAGTGCACACACAAGCCAGCATGGCCTGACTCCTCCAATTCCTCTTGCTATATTTATTTGTCTTCCTTTCAGCAGAAATAATTGAGGGATCAATGAGGTTACTGTGCCAGGTCTATTGCTCAACTCTCCACTTCCCTGTTGCAGTGGGATCTTGCAGGAAACTTGAAGAAATCCAAAGAACAGCCAAACCTCTTCTCATACTTGCTCTGAGAAGCCAACCCTTCCTGTGTAATAGGCACTGTTGAACATGATTTAGCCTTAAAAGATTAAATATCTTTTTGTTACATCCCAATGGAGACAATGTTAGGGTTCATATTAGCACTACTGAGTGCTCATTTGTTCTTTCTGTTTTTAGCATTGCAAAAAGATTAGGTAAATTTTCTTCCCTGTTACAGTTGCTTGAAACTGCAATGAATTTCATTAAATGAATAGAGTTATTTAGGATTTTAATCAATGGAGCTGCAGAATTTAGCCAACCATCTTAAAACCATTGTATTTATTTCTAAGATTCAAAATGTTATACTAATAATTTACACAATTGTAGGGAATATCCTGTCGTATTGACCTTGAAAAAGTTGTTAAACATAGTAAATACAAAACATTTGCTTGCTAAAATGAAAAGATGAAATGCTCAGTCACTTGGAGCTTCTCATGGAAATCATCAGTAAAACAGCTCCTGTTCTAAATGGAGCTGTCAAACTGACAGGTTGCAAAAGAAACCTATTCCCAGCTACTCAGTAGTAACAAAAGATCAAGACGATCCAGTTTCATCAGACCATCAAAGAGGGAGACTTGAATTTGTTGAATTCAAATCAGTTTTCTCTGTTTGCTTACTTAGGCTGGTCCTAACTGCAGGATTGTAAGAAATTTGCAATAAACCGAGCTGTTACTCATTCCAAGAACATCAAATAGCTGTCAATTATAAGGTGGCAGAGACTTGAATAAAAATGAAACTGCCTTTTTTGAGAAATACTTTGGGTTGATCACAGCCACTTTGACGTAAAATTCTCAGCATGTGCAATTAGCAACTCATTCTGGCAGTTTCCTGATGGGAATTTTTCCAGGGGTATTTGATGCAAACGTTTCTGAGAATCAGCTGTGGATGCACTATGAGGGTAATTTAGAAGTCTTTTCTGGAAAAGACACCTCTGTGGCTGCTATAGTTTAAACAAGAATGCACAGATTTATCGATTCCTGACCCTTTGTCCCTGTCCAGCGTTCAGCTCCACCACTCTAATCCAGCCTTTTCTTCTTTGGAGTAATGGAAATCTCGGGTTTTTTCCACTTGCTTGTTAACGTATTTGGCAGGATGCTTGGGGCTTCTTCGCAAAGGTGCTACTGCTCTGCTGATTGAGATTCAGCATGGGCAGGCAGAGCAGGCCAAGGAAAGAAGCAACCAGCCAGGAAGGAACAAAAACCTTCCAATCTTGAGTTCTTATTCCAAGTGTCTTTGAATCAGCAGCTCTGGGCCCTTCCCAGCTCTTGAAGGAATGCCAGTTCAGAGCAGTGAGTGAATAAGGTGCGTGCGGGGGCGACTGCTTCCCTGTCACTTGTGAGAAGCTTCATTTTAAAAAGTGCCTCTTCTTCCGCTGCCTTACAGGGGCTTGGATGGCTCCGAGGAGCTGGGAATGGCTCACAGAGGCTTTTTGTTCATGGCCCGGTGCCCAGTCCAACCCAGCCCAGGCCACGAGTGACCAGGAGCTGTTCCCGTGTCAGCACAGCCTGACGGATGATGTGAGCTGTGCCTCGGCCCAGTTTCAGCAGCAGGAGCATCACAAAAGCCAGCACCGCCCTTGTCCCCGAGTGACTCTCTCGCAAGCCAGGGCTGTTGCGGGGCAGAGGCTCTGGGGGCCCAGCTGCCTCCTGCCTCGCATCCTTCCCTGCACTCAGAGGAGGAACTGCAGCCTGCCGAGCTGTCAGGCTGATGCTTTCCCCAGCTCTGGAACGACACGCAGGGAAAACAGGCTGGCAACGGGAACAGAAATCAGGAGCATCTTGGGTTAGGAGCACGGATATCTTCTGGTAAAAGAGACACAGAAGAACATGAGTGGTTTCATTCAGAGTTTTGGACCAAAGCCCTCTGTATATGAGGAAAATCATTAGGACACCATTGGCTCTCATGCGTTAAAATGGAAATTACTTCTTTATTGTAATCTCTAATTTTATTTTATAATGTTTTTACTGTTTCTGTTTTACAGTTTGCTTACTTAGACTCTCATACCGGTCATTTCTGCTCTGCTTAAATTTAATTTCTCTCCTTTGTTTGCTCTCTTGTTCTTCCATCTGAAAAGCTTTCATGTTGGGTAACTTGCTCAGCAGAAAGGATAGAAGGAAACAGGTGGGCAGGCAATCTGAATTCTGATTTTGGCTCTGCCACTGGCTGTTTGGCAAGCTGTTTACACCACTCTGTGCCTTACTTTCCCGGAGAAAGAGATTCATAGTTGAAAAACAGTTCAAAATCTTTGACAGAAAAGAACCGTGCAACAACCTAGGGCTATTTACCGAGGGAAAACACATGTAAAATCAGGTATTTTATTCCATGTGCTCCTTAAAATGTCTATCAGTTAAACCCAGTAAGCTTCTGTTCTTCATTTTCCTTTACTGAATTAGTTCTAAATGTTGAGTCATCATCATTGATGCCCACATCCAAACCACCATAGACATCTTAGCCTTCAACCTGCAAAAAAATCCCAAATGTTCTGGATTCTTCAGCCCATTTTAGCATGTGTGGTATGCAAGCAGCAAATCCTAGTAACTACTGAGACACAGCTACAGTACAGATCTGCACTGGCACTGCAGAGGGTATGGGTTCCTCTCTCCTTAAGCTTTAATGTTCTCTCTATTCCCTCCCTCCCCAGTTTAATTTGGATAAAGTGTTCACCAGCAGGGCACAGTAGTTTGTTAAGGGCACCGTTGTTACATAACTTTATATTACTTACAGCCCTATAAAAGTGTTGTAGATGGCACCAGAGACAGTGTTGTTCCTCCACGGTGCCATTTCCAGTATCATTAATCCACAATGGAATCCCTTTTCCCTCAGGAATGGCTGGGGTCAGAGCAACACTGTCGATGCTGATGGAGGTAAAGAGCCAGCAGCAGCATTATGCTGAAAAGCTTCCTAAAAATGGCTTCTGTCTCCTTGCTGACCTGGAAACCCAGCTTCTTGTATCAGATTTCCTCATTCATGACCATAAAACCCTTTGGGTACCAAAAGTTTTGTAAGTCAAATGGCAAAACTTCAAAACTACAAGCTTGAGTGCCACTGCTGACAGCTTGGTGTAAGCTCAGCCTCAAAGTTCAGGGGAAGATGAAATATATCTGTAATTATTCTGAATTCAGCACTTGACTGCAGTGAGTATTTCTTGCTGCACAGCACCCGAGGGTCAGCTTGGATTCCAAAAGTGAATTTGCCGTTTTTACTGTAACGCAACTGTAACACACAGAGTTAAATTCTTGTTTCATTTTACTGATCTTCACCGAAGCATTTGCCAGTGGCACCTGGGAGCTTGGTGCTCTGCAGGCTGCAGGAAGCTGCCAGGAGCTGTGCTCAAGGGGACAGTGTTGAGGTTATGTGCAGCAGGGCTTCAGACGTGAATGTGCTTGTGGGTGGCACTGTGTGGATGCACGTACTGAAAAACATTACACCTGTGATTTCCTACGATTGGGTAGCAGTGGAATGCAAGAATCTTTCATTAAAAATCTGAAAAGCAGTTTGGTTTTGTTGGGATTAGAAAGTGGCTTATATCTGTAAGAATTTCTAAAGGTAATTAATGGACCTGATCATGCTTATTCAGTTGGCTTCCTGTCTTGTTCATGAAAAGACCAAACAATTTCTGAACAGACTGAACAAAATAATGCTTCTTTAATATACCTTTCTTCCTAATTCCACACTTTTACTACTCATGTCAGTTACTGAATGCTCTGTTAAGCTCCTTTCATGACTATTCGTTTTCTCTTTTGCCTCTACTCATTCCACTTTATACCTGGCACACAATTTTAATGTACATTATGCTCTTCATTTGTTGAGGAAGTAACTGAAAACTCACAGAAAGTGATCACTTGCTGTTCTGTGTGCAGCACATTAGTCCTTGCTTGCTCCCTACTGCACACACTGTAAAATTCTGGGGGGTTAGGATGAGGTTTGGTATATGGTAAAGTACATGTAATTTCCAAAGCAGGATGTAGAAAATGCCGTGCTCAGAATAGGTGGGAAAGGAGCTACTTGGCTGAAAAGGACTGGGAGATTTTTCAAACTGAGAGTTAAAAAGGGATCTTCGTTGTTTCTGCCCCTCCCATCTGCTGTTCTCTGCAGCTGAAAATGGGGCAGAAAGCCAACATTGTGACATTTGAGCGGACAGCACTTTATGGAAGTGTCTATTACAATTCCACACCCACACCCACGGTAGAAAGGAGCCTTCTCCCGGGCCAGGGCAAGCAAAGGTGCTGCCGGAGTACAGCTGATGTGAGGCTTCTTTCCCTGAGTCTGGCATTTGTAGGCAGACTCTTAAATTTTTCTGTGTAGGATTTAAATGCAGATTCCCCTTCCTCTGCTTGCTTACTCCTCTCCCCCTACAGAAGGAATAAGAGGGTTTCTAAAACACGCTGTGGAGTTTCCTCAGCCCTCACGTGCCAGCCTTGCCAGTGGGCCGGGCTGCAGCAGCAGAGAACGTGCAGAAGCACCGTGACTGAGATGAGCTTTGCCTCTGCCTCACCGAGTCATCTCAGACATCGGTGAAATACCCTGCAAATTACATCAGTGAAATACCCTGCAAATTACAGCGAGCATGTGAAACCCACGACTGATCCCAGTGCCAGACTGATCTTAGAAGGGAACCCTACAGATCAAATGGCTTTTTCAGCCCCTTTGATTTCTGCCGCTGTTCTTTTACAATGAGCACTTTCAGCGGTTCCACGACTATTCTTCCTCATTTTATCTGAAAGAAATATTAATATATTCAGAAATACAGGCATATATATAGGCTGCACGTAAAGCATCTATCCATATATGCCCACTCCCCTTTCTTCTATTTAAATAGTGTTCAGTGATTGCTCAGCTCTCTTGAAAGGATGAGTCACCTGTAGCTGCACAATGATCCAACTGTGTAGCTTGATCAGTTATTTCACTGGACCTCAACAAGTAAATACACTGGCATCCACTGTCATTATTTTGGTTTGTGCTTGTATTATTTTGCCTTAATAAATTATTTGAATTAAATATTAGAGAATTAGCATGCGGATAGAAAAGGAACTGCTGGATTGGCAGCCCTAGAAATTGAGGTTCCCTGTTTCTTGGTAGCACAGGGACACCCATAAAACACAGCAAGGACGTTCCCCTCCACCTGCCCATTAAACAGCGATCCATGAACCAGAGCTGGTGGTGAGCAGCCGGTGCAGGTGCCTTACACATTCCTTCTGGGAATTCTAGAGAGACAATGTGAACTGAACTTCCACCTCAGATGCTTTTCATGTGGAGCATCACCTGGTGTGCAGAGAGATCACCACTCCCTGTAGGAGCTGTGAAAGGCCGCCCTACATCAGCAGAGCCACTGACAGAGTGACAGGAGAGGATCTGTCACACTCCAGCTGTGCCCTGAACAAGCAGAGGGGTCTGGAAGGAAGGAGTGAATGTTAGACTCCAGTGAGAGTAAAACCAGGAGATTGAAGGTAAAGCAATAAAACCTTTGCTGTCATATTCAGTAATGAACTGAGGAAGGGATATCTGAAGGAGGATATGTTTTCCATCATGTATATATAGAATATAAAGATAATATGTGTAATCCTGCTTAACAAAGTAATTAAATCAGTAAATTAAGTGAGCTTTTAAGTCTTGTGCTCCTCATAAGGCTTGAATAAAATGAAGTGAGATTGCCCACTTATTAGTAAGGGGTTAAGTGCCATTTTAGTTCCTAGGTCTGGAAAAAAAGATGCAAAGTGAGGGAGAAGGGATGTAGATTAGCACATCTCACCTGAAGAGCTGCAGACTGCAGTGGCAGAAGAGCTGTGAGACATTAACAAAGAATGAAGACAAAGCAAAAAGCAATGGTCCAGCTGTGGGGTGGCCTGATTAACCAGTGACACAAACAACCCTGAAAGGAAACCAGCCTTGTCACTGTAGAGGTGTCAAGGAAGTGGATTGCTCCTTCGATAAATTAATTCTGAAGCCTGAATGAGCAGTCTATTTTTCTTTTGTTTTCCTGAAGTCAGTCGAAGGGGTTGTGTGATTCAGTCATGCCAGTGCAGGGGATTCCCTCTGGATCTGTGTTTCTTAGCTATGGGTTGGGGATTTTTTTTTCCCTTTGACTTGTCTCCTGAGCAAACATGACTCCTTCATGTATATCCTGAAGTGTTTTGGGAAGCAATTAGATAATGGGCTAATGAAATGTGGGGGCTTTCTGGTACCCCTGGAAAGTACCAGGCTGATAGTGAACCCTGCATTTCTCTGGAACCAAGAACAGACATGCAGAGACTCTGGTGGTATTTTTAGTCATTTAGATTATACATGTCCCTGTCCATCTTTATGCCTTTCAGCCTCAGCCCTGCCAAGACTGGGGAGTTTTTTAGAAAATGCCTCATGGGTTCCTCATACCCGTTCACTGTTCTAACACAGTGTTTCACAAATTGCCATCAAAAGGGTGTTTAGGGTGCTGCTGGAGCTGTCCTGGCTGAGGTTTTCAGTTACAGCTGAATCAGCACAATCTCCAAACAGGTTCCCTTCCTGTGCCTTCCCTTTGGAGGTGTTTCAGACTCATCGGGCAGGAATCCAAGCACCGTAGGCCTCCAGTAGCATTTAATCTATCAGAAACCAAAGTTGCTGCGTTGGCTGTAGTAGCTCATAATTCAAAGGGAACATGTTAGAGAAACTGATCTGGGTATTGATTTTAAAAACTAATCTGGCACTGTGTCCCAAGATTTCTCTTTCACTGCAGAACAAATTGATTCCTTATATAAATTCTAAAATAATACAAAGCATATTGCAGAACTGGCATAAGAATGGCTCCATTAGGGGTAGCTCTGCTTTTGCAGAGTGGGGTTTGGCATGTGAAACCAGTGATTAGAAGCAGAACTGGATAAAAGCTGGTGGTAAAACACTGCCAGCAGGAGAACTGAGGATTTTTATTTCATTAGGAATTTGTAACTTCATCTAATAAATGACTAAACTGACTACACAGTGGGTGAGATGAGGTTTATAAGGAGGGGCAGTTTCTGTTATTTGTATTGGTTGGTCCAAGACAAGATATTCCTGTTTGCCTTGGACCACCACAGCCACAGCAATGCCACCCCTGCAGGATGAGTTCCCCTGTGGAGAACCCTGTCCTGTGTGCTTCATTTTCACAGCCTGCAACTGAAATCTTCCCTGTCTCCCAAATGAGTCATAAGGATAAATGATGTAATTTTAAATGTTTTAATTAGCACTGGAAGGACAAAACCTGATAATTGAATAATATGTAACTACCCAAATACCATCTGAACTTTTCTAGGGCTTTCCTTGCTGCCTGTTATTTTCCAGAGTTGTTTGAAAACAGATGAGAAATGGTGTGCTCATTCTGGGATGGTATCTTGTCAGTAATCACTATTCAGGGTTCTGACGATTGTATTAGGAAAAATGTAAAAGAACAAGCATATTTTAAGGGAGAACTATCCTTGTGCCAGTTTCTCCCCTTTATAAAAATTTAAGTTACTTACATGGTGACACAGTGACTCTGAGGCACGTGTATTTTCCTCAAGTATGGTCCAACAAAATCAAACCCACTCCTTGTTGATTTTTGCTGTGTGATCACTCATTAAATGCAAAGTAAACACATTGCTGAATGGCATCTGTCCTTTGGATAAACAGAAGACAGATGTATTGCAGTGCAGGGAAGCACAACACAGACTTTGCAACCAGGACAGAGCTATTAAAATCATAGGCTTGAGTCCGTTAGGGGATGTGCACTTTTTTTAAGACTGATTTAGGGTAAGCAATGAGCTGTTTCATCACGGTATGGACTGTATGTTCCAGCATGTGCTGTCATTAATACTGAGCCATTTTTCAGTGACATGCTAATAGCTCAAAGATTGCTTTACTCACAGAAGTTATGATACTCATGTAAAATATTTTGCAGAACTTTGACAGTTCGTGTTGCTGAGGGTGTGTCAGACCCATGCTGAGAAGATGGATGATGCAGCAGTCCCATGTTTGGTGCTGGAGGGCTGAGCAGGGCTGTCCCTGTGGCATCAGGGTCAGTGGAGCAGGAGAAACTCCGAGGTGTGGCCAGAGCATCCCACAAATCACCTATCCCATATGTTCCCAGGTCTCTTGTTGGCTGTGGTTGTAGTTTGGCAATTCGATTGCAATAGGAGCATCAGACATGGAATGGCCAGACAGATCCACACCACGACTGACAAGCCCCTGGCAGTCAGCCTCCGATGGTCTGTCTGCTTTCCACATGCTGTTCTAAGGAGGGCTGCACCATTATGGGATGTGGGATTGCAGCTTTGTGAGGAATACACAGGATCTGAGTACCCATTCAACACTTCACTTTTTTCCCCCCACATTACTGATCTGCAAAGTTCAGTGGAGTCAGTCCTTGCTACTAACCAGAAACACCACACCCTGCTGCGTGCTGAGGGGGACATAGGACTTTAACTGATCACAGAATCAGGTTTGGAAAGACCTCTGAGATCAGGTCCAGTCTGTGACTGAACACCACCGTGTCAACCAGACCATGGCACCGAGTGCTGCTTCCAGTCTTTCCTGAAACACCTCCAGGGACAGTGACTCCACCACCACCCTGGGCAATCCATTCCAATCTCTTTCTTTGAAGAAATTCCTTCTAATGTCCGACCTAAACATCCCGTGCCTTGAGACTGTGTATTCTCATCCGACCGCTGGTTCCCTGGGAGCAGAGCCTGACCCCACCCGGCTGCACCCTCCCGTCAGGGAATTGCAGAGAGCGACAAGGCCCCCCCTGAGCCTCCTTTTCTCCAGGCTGAGCTCCCCCAGCTCCCTCCCCAGGCCGCTCCAGCGGAGCATCAGCCATGGAATACTGGGGGCAGCCGAGGGGCCGCCTGCCCTGGGGGTGCTCGGGAAGTCGAAGGCTTTATGGAAGGCAGTGTCCCCCTTGGCTCCACAGATCCCCATCACCCACGTCCCGCTCCCTGGACCCCCATCTCCGTGTCACTGATGTCCCCCAGTGCCCCACCCCCAAGTCCCCATCCCCAGGGATCCTGACCTCAGGTGAAATCTCCAGATGCTTTGGGTCCCCATGCCCTGGGGTCCCACCGCCACCCAGGGCTGTCACCCACAGAACCCCA
>VZRS01014571.1:406870-517158 GCA_013398055.1 Ifrita kowaldi | reverse complement strand
CCCGGTGCCGCCGGGTCCGGTCCGGCGGGGATGCGGGGCGCCGCGGGGTCCCTCTGGCCGGGGAAGGAGCTGCTGGGGGCGGCGTGGTGGCAGCTGCTGCTGCCCGGCGTGGGCAGTGCCGGCCGGAGCACGGGGCGTGCAGAGCGCTCCGGCCGCCCCAGCAGCATCGGCTGGCCCGGCGCTTGGGGTCCGCGTCTGTGCAGCGGGCAGCAACAGGCGGCTCCCGGGCTTGTGGAACAGCTGCGGAAGCTCCCGCTCGCAGTTCTGTGCCTGACTAGAGCAGCCCAAGCCTCCTTTGGGTTTCAACATTCCATAAGTCGGCTTTGTGGCGAGGGGCTGTGACTTGCATGCCTTGCGTGACTGTTGTGGCAAAGGTGAATCGGAAGGTGCTCCCCGTCTTTAGGAAAAGTGCAAAGTCATTAGGTGCTTTTCGTGTCCTACTTTGTAGGTATTGCTGGTTTCTCCATCCAGATTTTCTTTATTTTTTTGAATCTGCTCTTTTATTTTCGCACTTGTTGCCGAGGTTATCACCTCCTTTAATTTTTTATTTGATTTCTGTTGGAAATTGTGAAAAGCATCCAAATTGCTACCAGCTGTAGATGTGGTAGACTAGTTTATGCTGTAATATTATCTGAACTAATGCAAAATAAGCCTCTGATCTGTTCCCTCCTGTTAATTACACAGTTGAGAATGTTGTCTTTTATTAGACTGGTTATTGTAGCTTGGAAAAGTACATGATTTTCCAGGATGGTTTTCAGTTCTGAAATAGAAGCAGGGTAAGTCTCAAAGCTAAGTATGAGCTGAGGAAAAAAGTCCTTAATTTAATTAGGTATAATCAGTTTCTGAAGAAACAGAGCAGTAGTTGCTCTCTGCTGGGTGGAGAGTACTGGGAAAGAATGAGAAAATGGTGCAGAGAGAGGAGACAGGTACCAGCCTCTAGAACCCGCTGTGAAAGCACTGGGAGAGATGAAGACGGTTCCTGTGGGAATAATGGGGACGTGAGTCTGCAAAGTCATGGGAGTGTGCAGAGGAAAACCTGAAGCTGCTTCCTGACTTCTATTAGAAATATAGGAAGTGATGTAAAAGATGGTCACTAACCTGACAATGAAGTGTCAGCTACAGCAGATGTAATTGCTGGTTAGAGCTGGGGGAAGTCTGAAGCCCTGCTAACAGGAATAATAACTGTATCAACAAATTAAGATGAAACAAACCACATGACAAGCGCACACAGTCCTGAAAGTCTCTTAATGGGATGGGAATCTTCAGTGGGTTTTTGCAGTGTTTGTTTGTGATTCTCAAGCACGATAGCTGTGGTGAAGTTAATTTGTGCTTCCAAAGAACAGACTGATGTTATCGTGGAAGAAGGGGGCTAGGGAAATGAGGGAGATTGTAAATACATGGATATGTCTCGCTGTGTGTCTGCTATGGCAAACTATAGTTTAAATTATTATTTCTCTAAAATGAGCAGTTTTTACAGTGGATAATATAAATGGGTTATACAGATTTAATAGGCTGAGAACTAAGGTTGCTATAATAGTATATAGTAACACCTTTCATCTGTTAATCATGAAAAAAATTAAGTTTCAGGTTACAGAAGTGTCTTTTTCTCTCTTCTGTATTGTTAAAGTGCTACAGCAAATAGCTGCTGCTCTATCTCTGCTTCAGCCCTTTCCTAAGTGCTTGGAAAGTTGGTCTTGATTAATTGTGCAGGTCATTTAAATCTTAAGTAAAAAAATTGCTGGCTACAAATGTCGTGTGTTATGTTGGATAATGAAAGTTTCAACTGTATCTTCATGTTGCTTACTTGAGAACTAATATATCTAGTGTTTAATTTGTCCAACTATTCTAATTTTCCAGTTTCTAAAGAAAAATGTGGGACTCAAAAACCTCACTAGAAAACCTTGCAAAAATATTTTTGAATACAGAACTGCGTATTTCTCTTTTGGACCATTATGGAACTTTAAAAAAATGGCACAAAATTTATGAATATAAGATTTTGAAGGTGGATAAGAACTATAAATAAATAAATACCCATAGTATATAGAGAAGTGATCTTCCTCAGTTACTCTCTTTTCTGCCTGTCTTTAATTTATGACTGTTGTGTTACTGAAGGCAGTCATTTATATATTTTTATATCTCAGAAGTCACTTTGAAATGTCTTATCAAAGTAGTTAGAAATTCAAAATCTCTGAGCTTGACGTGCAGTGCATGGTCCTAGAATGTAAATACTTTGGGACAGTGATAATGCAGTGATTGTGTTTTGTACTTAATACTGTCTGGAAATATCAATGCTCAGATTAATGCAGCTCCCAAGTGCCTGGAACCGGCTGTTTAGAAAGTATGCATAGTATTGCTAATCAAGAAAACATTTTTTAAGTTCCACCAAAATTTTTCTCCTCTCTAATTGGATGCAGACCTGTCACTTACTTCATCTTCTGAAGTGTGTAATTAAATTTAGTTGTTATTGTTTCGTTCTTGTATGAAACTTCTGTGTTTTGCAACCCAGAGTTTTGTAATGGAATTTACGTGAAAGATCTGAAACAGAACTAAAGCAAACGCTCCTGAAAAACACAGAATGTGTGCTGTTCTCTTGAGGCTGTGGTTTGGTACCTGATACCGGTGCAGAGGGTTTCGTGGAACTTTCTGGGTAAGAGGAGGCAGGGCTGGACAAAGCTGCAGCTTTAGTTAAAAGGATGGCACTGTTCAGGCTTGGGGTCATGTCTTTAGCAGTGTTTGAGCAACAGAATTGTCTTTGCAGAGAGCCTGAAGCAGAAGAGCAAGAGGGGGACTTCTGAATGCTTTGAGTGAATGTCAGCTTGGATGCCACCAGTGATCCTCGATGTGCTGAGCATTGTGAGTTGCTGTAGTTACTGTGGGGCAGTGCCACAGTGAGAGCTGGGCTGAGGGTTTATAAAAACCAGAGTTAACACAAGTCTAGATGGACATTGGCTGTCAAATAATAATGCAGTTCATTGAGGACAGTTTCATTTCCTTTAAGATGTCTCAGCTTCCAAATGCTGACACTCACTAAGTCAGATTTTGATTCAGTTACTGTAACTCTTGCAATCTCTTGCCTTGTCAAAGGGCTTAAACTAGGAAGAAGGGAAAGATGGAAGTGCCTGATTGTATTGTAGAGCAGGAGGCACTCTCAAGTCCCACCTTTTACATAAAATTAGGTGTTGGGGCAAAACAGGCTTGACAATTTGGAGGAACTGTTTTGCCCCTCCTTCTTATATTAGCTCTCAGACAAATATTAATCATATGGATTTTCAGTGTAAGCCAAATGTTTGAGTCATTGTGAATCCCAGTGTTTTGAAACATTAAAAGAGCTGTGTAATGTTAAGATTAGAATTATTTTACAAGGTTTTAATTTTCAAATGGGCTGGGGAGGGGAACAAATGAAATCATCAGATCAATCCCAGGATTGAATATGCTTCTTAAATGAGATTGAAAGTCTTGGAGCTGCTCTCAGTGACTGGCTTGGCAGCTTTACAAGAACAAATCACCTCATTGCAATCAGCAGTGGGAACTCTTGGACCCGCCTGGTTTGTTTTCATCATGCAGGTATTAATTCAGGTGGTCAGCATCTAGTCTAGGACAGAGCATCTGGGCAGTTTCAGGATAACTTGATCTTGATAATTTAATTTTCTTGTTGCATTATTTTTGTATATGTTTTTCCTGCCCTATATATATATGTATCTATATTTATCTTTTAATGTATTAATTATTTCTAACATAAATTGCACTTGTATAATTTTATGTTTATATATTGAAATGCAATTGGTGTGGTATTTGTGTGCATTTGAAGTCTTGCATTAAAATTAAAGATGGTCATTTACAATGTATTGTTGAAATGTGATATTTAAGATTGCTCTGTTTAAAAGAAATATTTTATCTCAGTATTTTTCTGGTTACCCTGTGTGTCATAATGGTTTGCTTTAGGTGATTGTTCATATAAACCAGTTTTATTCCTAGTTTGGAAAAGGAAGATACTTTTCTTCTTTCAGATTCTTGATTTAAGTTGATCTTAGTTGTTACTGAGCTGAAAGAAGTATTCAGATTCCAACTAAAGATGTTATGCTGGTCAAAATCCGATTTTGCACACTAAATTTAGAGTGTATCTAGTGATTTTGATCACTTTTGATGATTTAAGATTTTGACAGTGCAATGTAGTGTTATGGTACTAAAAATTAGTAAATTTGAGTGCACTAGGGTTTAGGTAGTTAAATTCTATAAAAGCTTTCCCCCCCTTCCCCAGAAGAATATGAGTTAGGTTTAGAACCATGTATTTATCTTGTGTTGCTATTGAGAAGGCAGACTGGAGCCCTTTCCTTTGCTTGTGCATGGTGCTGATGGGAAGATCTGATCAAGTTTTGTTGTAATCTCAACATTAGGCAGAGTTAAAAAAACCAGCACAGCAAAGTTTCCATGACAGCATTAAGTCCAGATGCCCTAGAATTTCAAGAAATTAATCATGACGTTAGTGTCATTTTCCTTCCATTGAATGGTAGGAAGGACATAGCGGGGGGGTTGGGTGCTCCTGACGGTCTCAGGGGAGAAGAGTAGTGATCCACAGGGCAGTGTTACAGCTTTTTGTAGGACAGTGAATGCCTGTTTTCAGTCTCACTGACTGACACTTGGACAAGAAACTTCTTCATTGCTTTTTCAAGTAGTTTTAATACAAGGTGTCTAAATACAAAACTAATTGAAAGTGTGGAAAATGAGGTGGCCCAGAAGTAAAACTATGGTTTTGGTGCTGCAAACACAACCTTAATTTCTCAGATATGCACCAGAAAAGGGGAAACTCTTCTTTTGTCTTGGAAGCATCCCAGAAGAGGGAGCTGGATTATTTATTTATTTTTATACAGAAGAATAAAAGTAAAATACTAGTCCAAAGTAAATGTCCTGTAAATGAGTATTTAATGATGTGAGCGCTTCACTGCAGTTGCCCACACTTTAGGAAAAAAACAGCTAATTTGGAAGGTCAGGTACTGGAGATGGGAAGTCATTAAGGCTTTTTTTTTCCTGCTCATCTGTTAGACTTTCTTACAAATGCAGATAGATGGGCATCAAGAGCCAAACATGCACTTTGAAAAGGGACGAAGTGAAGAAAGTTGACTTTTCCTGCTGGTGCTGCTTCACAAGCTTGAGGAATTCTCTGTTCTCAATCTCTACAGAAACCTCATGGCCCTGAATCATCGAGCTTTGGTAACTGTGACAGGATAAGAGCTGAAAGGCCAGCAACCTTAGCAAACAGTTAAATTGCTGCAGAGTTTCAAAGCTGGGGCTGTGTTTGCCTTTTCATTGAGTCAGGCATCCCCATGCTTTGTGTGCAGCTTCTGGAAGCAGGAGCTGAAGAATCTTATTTTTACCAATCTGTCAGTCACCACGGCTGAGAAGAACTCAAATGGTGGAATGCATATCTCAAACATTAAACTCAAAAGACTTCCAAGAGCAGTGTCTGCTCTGTGGTGAGGGCTAGAACAGACAGGGATTTAGCTGGGCTCCTGTCCTGGCTCACCGTGACTGAGACATGTAGGGAGCATTTGCATGAGCAGAAGTTCCAGTGGATTGGAAAGACCCTTGAGCAAAGCAGGTTGTGCAGCCATGGGCTCTCTCCTGGCCATGGTGCCTGACTGATTATTTCTGTCTATTACCTTAGGCTTTGTCTCCACAGGGGAATTCTGCTATTTATAACCTAGTGAGCATCATGTGTTCATAAAAAAGTTGTCATATAAAAAATAGTTATACTTTGTGGAAGACTGCTACAGGTGGGAATATAGAACTTCCTTGCAGCAGCAGTTTGTTTCTCTTTTATGCTCTTCTGTTGGAAACTTTATCTAGGGCCATTTTCTTTCCAGGCAGATAGGTAATTTCTGACTTTTGACCAGTTAAAAATTACTTCTACAAAGTCAGCCTTTATTTTGAGAACGCTGCAAGTCTGGAGACAGTTACAAACACAGTGCTACTGATTTCCTTAACATAACTTCTTTCTTAAATATTGGTTGTAGTATCTTCTTTAATGAGCTACTGTCTGAAAACAGGCACTACTGCTTGAGAAACATCAAAAGCAATTCCAAGGAGTGTAGATTGGATATATCAGCCTCATACAAGTGGTACCAGAAGTAGCTACATAGCCCATGTACTCTTAATCCCATACTTGCATTAGTAGGGGTGAACAACAGTACATAGGGTTTTTACTTTCTAGCATTGGATTTCTGATCGTTCTGTAGTGTGAGGTTTTTAATAGATTTTTTTTAAAGTATATGCATCTCATATAAATGTGAATCCCAAAAAAAACCCCAGTTTTTTTAGAAAAGCCTACTAAAGTAGCTTGAACTCTAGTCTGGAAGAGAACTTAATTTTCATGGCTTCAAATCACAAGTAATTGACCAGAAATGTATTGTGAACCAAAAGCAAAAGTAAAATTAGACCTGAGGGCAGTAGTTTTATCTGACCTTTGGATAATTGGTATTAAAAGAAGCACAAATGTTTATATTGCCTTGTTTTCTTGTGAAAGGGTGCAGCTGTAAGCTGTGCAGCACATAATGCCTCGCTGTGACTCCGGTACCAAGGGAGTGTGTGTGGTGCTGGATGGGGAGGAGGGCAGGGTGCTGGGGACCGTGTATACATCGAGTACATGGCTTCTCCCGAGCTGATGGTGCATTTGAAAGGATGCAGTGTGTGTGTGTAACTGGCACTGCTGGGCTTTCTGCTCCTCAAGACTGTGAGAATGCTCCACTTTCAAAAACTGTCAGCCAGGAATTAGTGCAGTTGAGTGAACAGTCATCTGAATGTAGGCACTTTTCCTGTAGACACTATAGTTTCTCTTAATGTGTATCGTCTCTGCTGACTTTAAACCTGAAATTTTCTGTGCTCTTGGTGCTTTTTATGCACACTGTGCAGTCTGCTCACTCTCAGATAACAGGAGGCTGCTTCAGTAATCTTTTGTGCCTGTAGGTGCCAGACCAGATTTTATATGCATAGCACTGCTTGGCCCTACATGATGCCACTTCAGTAAATACCAGTGCATTAGCCCCTTAAAAGAAATCCAAAGTCAAACTTGCTTAGAGATGGATTTAAATGTAAATGAGGGTCTTTCAAAATGACTTTGAATTGACATTCTGCAGTACACTTTTACTTGTAAAATGTTAACATAGCTTCTGGGTATGGCTGGGTATTTGAAGAGACAAAAGCCCTCAGCTTATTCCATATGTGTGTCCACCTGTCTGTCCCCAAGGAAGAAATTGGACTGGAACCATTTCTGTCTTCTTACTTAGGGTTATGTCTTTCTGCTTCATTAAGATCTTTCTTACCATTTCTTACATGTTTTGAATTGCAAAACCAATAATAATTTGTTCACTGATGGAGTGTCCTGAGGTCAAGTGAACCAAGTTTTTACTGGGGAGTCATTTTTATAGTCACTAAAGACAAGATAATTTGAATTTTACATTAAGTTCTGTTTGCAGGGAATGTGATTAAAATAAATTTGTGCTTATGTACTAAAACATTTTGACCTGGAAACGCACATAATAAATATAAGATGCAAGAATGTTAATTTTGGAAAAATCACTGTTGGACTGTGAAATATTCATGACTTTAAAAAATTCCTTCCTTCCTGTGCTTTTCTCAGCCTTATGCTTAACACTGAATTTCTTGAGGCTTTTTTCCTAGAATCTAGTGTGTGTGGGCTAAGAAGAGTAAGGCCTTTCTGTATGTGTTTTATGAATGTACTTGGCTTAGAGTTTAGCTGGGTCTTAGAAATAAACTCTCATATCTCTGAGCTTAAGACACCAGTCTCATGAGCTGTCAGCCAAAGGAAGGGTAACAGTCTAAAGTCAGCGATGTTTTTTTTACTAGTAAACTTAAGAATCACTTCACTTTAATTTCTAAACTGATTTCCTTTGTCTGTTTTGCGACTGCTGTCAACAAGGTCGGTGTTTGTTGGCCTGTTTGTCCTCCATGGAAACCGTAATCAAACCAGTCACCAAACCCAACGTGGGCCGTGCCCTGGTGTGTTGGGGCTGGTCCGTGTGGGTTCACGGTGTGGTTTGGGTTGGAAGGGGACCTTGAAGATGACCCAGTTCCAGCCTGGCCTGTGTGGGTTCGCTCTCTGGGAGCCGAGTGATGGCTTTGAGACGCGGCAGCACCGCAGGACATGCTCGAGCTGCTGGTTCCTCTGCTCCCCTCTGTGGCTGAAAAGCACTCAAGGGTGATGTTTACAGTGCTCAGGTCTGAAGGTGAACACAGAGGTTTATATTCTGTTCATAACTGCAAGTAGTTATTGTGGTAAATGGATGTGTTTTGATGTGGCAGGCTTTATTTCAAAGTCCTATTAAAAATCCCCGGCTGAGTGTGTACGTGTGTATAAAATGGTACATATTTCTCTTCTTTATGATGAGTAGGGCTGAGGTGTTTTGGCAAAGGGAGGAAGGAGCAGTATTGTTGCCTTGAAACTGCTTGTGCCACCCTGTTGGTGGGTGGGGTTGTGTCCCTGGTGTAACTGCTCGGGGCATGTGGGCACACCGAGAGGCGAGACTTGAATCCCACTCATTTGAGGTTTGCTTCAGCCTTTCTTATGACCTCTCCTTTCCAGCTGTCCATGCAGTTTTGAGCACACACATTCATCGGTCCCTTAGAATTGGGGATGGTATCTCTTAGAGGAATGGGTGTTTAAGTAAGTTCTGCTCATACCCTTCCTCTCGAGAGGCGTTGGTTGATTATTTCCTGTTTTTGTACCAAAGCTATAATGGAGACATATCACTTTAAAACACTTCCAAAATGTGCAGAAGTGCAACAATAGCACTGACCTCAGCAAGCGAGGTCACACCCAGGCTGCTTCCTGTTTTCTTCTTGGGGAGACCAGAGGCCCTGAGCATGGAAGAACTCTCCTTTGCATCTGCCTGGGGATCGGAAATCAGAGTGGCAATTAATTACTTCTGACAAAATGAACATTTAAAAATCTTGAGGAAAGGATTCAGTTAGGATTTCCAGGCTTATTTTTTAAGTGGTAACCATTTTTTGAGGGAATAACTGTTATTCTCTTACTTAACTGATGTGTGTAAGATGTTCTGCAGTTAGTGCACTCCTCAAAAGTATACATTAGAGATAAAGAAGGGATGGAGATGGACTGAGGAGGTTTGAGAGGAGAAAGACCAAGGTACGCAATGGGGCAATTACAGCCCTTAGATACTGTTATTTCAACTTATCCCAGCATTATTCTCCTGGGATTCAAGTATTAGTTGACCAATATAAAAGCTCCTTGCTTTGTTGTCTTTGTTTATTGATGCAGTGCTGCTGCAGGTCAGAACAAAGAAGGCTTGGGAGAATGGATAGCTGGAAAGGTCTCTGAGAAACAAAGGAGAGGCAGCATAGGGCCAAGGTATAGTAAAAAAAGCCATTCAATGTTTCATTTTCCTCAGTGGAGAGCTGAGTGTATGTGTGGTTCTTGAACAGCTCTACCATAGAAAATACATTATGTAAAATTCTGACTGAAATACCTTTTATGTATGAAAGTATGTAACTGCAGCACAGTATTAATACACTTACTTTTAAATGACTGTTTTGCAGGCAGAGATTTCACTTGACGTAAGGCTTTGACCACCATGTCCAAGTTTGTAGATTTTGAATATGTCAAATCCATTCTCTTCAGGCTGTAAGAAATAAAACCTCTCTCTATTCTTCTCTATTCATGGCTTTGGGGAGACATAAATGACTGGGCAAAGCTGCCAAAGTCTTGTTTAGTGTCACTAAATGAAGAAATGTTTTATCAAAATCTTCTCTGGCACATTCTGTATGTGTAAAGTGTTGGTCTGTGTGTTCTGGCAGGGCTCAGCTTCAGAGCCCGAACCCATTGCCCACAGGCTGAGTGTCTGTGAGTTACCAGTGTATCTCCCTTGAGAGAGCTGGAGTATTTCTTGGTGTCTTTCCCCTATATTTAGTAAAGTGCTATATTTAGCATTCCTTATGTTTAGCCACCTGTGTGATCACTAGTAGGGATGATCATATGAAAGCCATGGAACCTCCTTTCTCCTGCTGTCTGTTGATCACTTTGAGATCTTGCTGCATGGGAGCTGAAAACCTGAGGTTGGTAAGTGTTGGTAAGGACTTGTTTCACTTCTAAAGGACTGATTTTTTTGATACAAAATGAAATTCTTACCTAAATAATTCTCTGGTTGATAGGTCTTAAGAATCCAGTCAAGCAGACTGTTCTTTCTGCAGTCCCTTTAATCTCTATACATTTGGCACAAAAATAGCAATGCTTTGTTGTGGGGAGGGGTGTATTTACACATCTCTGGTAACTCTTGCAGAGAAAAGAGTGTTTTTCCAGCCACAAAGTTTTGAGTCCACAGGTTGCAGAGAGAGTACTTTGGAGACAAGACCCTGGGATAATTTGTCACTGCCTGCCTGTATAATGAAGAATTAAACTCTTAGCAAATGATGTTGCTACTGAATCAGGAATAGTGTAAGGAGTAATTTATCTGTGGAGCACTCAAGCCTGCCTGTGGGTTTCTTGGCACTAGATATACTGTGGAATCTGACTTAGTTAATTATTTTTCCTTGGGAGGCACTTTATTTTGGTATCAGTAAATTCACTTGTACAAGTCCACTGAGGAGAAATTGCAGTGAGGTGCAGTTCAGCCTACAAATGACAGAGGGCAAGGATGTGCCTCCCTGGCTACACAACACACAGCGAGCTCCCTGTGCTGTTGCTGCTGATGGAAGCATCTCGTGTCTTTGACCCCATTTCCTACTGGTTTGGGTGTCCTGCAGTGGCACACCCTTGGCTACCAAAGGTACTAAAAAGTTCTTCCCTGCCCTGTTGCTCTTCCCCTCGAGGCCTCAGCAGATGAAATTGTTCATAGTGCATCGTGCACATCATGAGTTGTGTTTGAAGAGAAGCATCTGACTTCTTTCATCAGGGGTGCTACCTCTGAATGCTGAAAAGCAGATACCACAAGTATTCTGCATCTGAGTGAATTCAGAATATTTTTTTTTCTGATTCAACATTTATTAAAAATATGAATAAGGGAAGTAGACATCACCCCAGTCTCCTGAGATGCAGGCGGAATCTTTCTGCCCATACAGGTGCAAGAGCTGATGGCTTTACTATGTGTATGACTGAGCATGGTACAGCTGGGCTCCTGGGGAAATTTATGTTTGGAATAAAGATTTTTCTGGGCTGTGAAGCTGCGCTCCTTCCTGGCTGTAGCGTTCTGATCTTGGAGGGGAGAGTGAACAGGCATTGTGTGTCCTTAGTAACCTAGTATGGGTTGGTGTTGAATCCACTGAGGTTGTCAGTAATTTGTATGAGGAAAAATCTGCAACAACAGAGATCACCTCTGTTCTTGCCAATCCTTGGAAGCCCTGCCAAAGCAGTCCCAGCATTTAATCTGATAAAACCCAAGTTGTTTACCTGATGCCTGGTAGTACACTTCAAGGTTGTGGTGGTGTCTTTCTTCTCTGCACTGAAGACAGGTTTGTAGGATGCAGCCTCTGCCTTGCCAGTGCTGCCAAGCATCTCATTTCTGTGTTCTTCTGTGCTTCACTGGTCACCTCACTGGTAGGCTTAGAAACAATATTACAGCAAGTAAATCTAGCCTGGGTAATGGTTCTTTGTGCATAACTACTTCTCTTTAACCGTACTGCTGTAGCATCAGAAGTATTAAAACAGTCACAGATGCATCCATGAGTTCCAAGCTTCCAAGCATGTGCTTATCTTCCTGTGTTGCTGTCGTGAGTCTGGTGACATCAGTAAGATGCTCCCACAGGAGTTTGACAGGAGTTCAGAGATGCTGCTTGGAGAGTTAGTGTGAATCTGGAAATGCATCTGTGAGAGCTTCCTCCCTACCCACTCAATTTCTATAGCTTCCTGTGGGCACATGAAAATAGTGCTTGAAAAAAAAGTAAAAATCCCAAGTGGAAGCATCTTTCTCCCAGTTCTGCTAAATATTTAATGGTGGATGATGATCTGAACACACAGGCCTTTGCATTGGGAGCTGCTGCCAGGCAGTGCACCACTGTTGGATACACTTCAGTTTAATAGTTGAACTGCACTTAGTTTGTTTACTGTAGTATCTTGGTGTTTATACATAGCTTAATATCTCAGAGTTTGCTGTTCAGATGCTATGTACTGGAAAGGAATTCAATGCTTAAAGCTATAGTGATGCAGTTCTAAAGTGACCCTGGATTTTGTGGAAATGTGTGCTGGTTTGAAGGCAGTTCTGCTCATTGAGGTGTAGCTTCACCTTGGACCACTGACACATTTCTACTGAGCAGTGATGCTTAAGGCTTTGCAGATTTAGAACATGCTGGTGCTGCTAGGGCATCTCCACTACTAAAAAAAGTTTCTTTCAGAAACATGAAGGATCATTGTCCTTTTATTCACTTCAGAATTATTTTTAGACTAAATACGTGTGGGTGAGTGAGAAGGCTTCTGGAGTTTGTCCATGTAGGAACTTGGAGAAGTGTAACACGATTTAAAGCTGTGAAGCTTAACAGCTGTGTGCAGCTTGGTACAGAAATGGCATTAGTGGGTGAACAGTGCTGATATGAGTGACATTAATTAAGATTAACTTTATGTGCAGAATGGTCATTGATGGTCTTTGAATGCCAGTGCAATGCTACAGCTCATTCTCAAATCTGCTCACAGCTTTACCTATGAATAGAAAAATGCCCCAACTTTGGGTGCTTGTGACTGGCCATGCGTGCTTCCAGTTGTGAGTAATGTCACTTTCTTTATGATCAGTAATTCTCTGTGAGAATTTGAAGTGAGTGTCTACAGAGCACTGAAGTGTGTGGCACATCACAGGGCAGAAGCTGACTTCCCTTCTCACAAAATTAGAGATACATCAACTTCCCTGCTAGGAATCTTTATCTCCTGTTAAAAATAGCACACGAGACTACTAAACATTGGCAGACAGCATGGCTGGCTGGCTTTAGACCTTTGAGACCATTGTTCTGTCTGTGTTACCTTTGAGTAGGTTTTGGAATAAAAAAGGAAAATCATGCTGAAAAGGTTAATTTGACACTGTCAGTACTGAAAGTGGGGCTGTATTTCATAGAGATACCCCCATTAAAGGCATTAAGGTTGTAATTAAACACGGTAGCCTATAAAGGTATGTGATTAATGTGTGTGCTAAAGTCATGTTTTTAGTGCTTAGTTTTTAAAATTGGACACAAGTGTTGATGACTTGTATGTTATGCCTGCTGTGCATTAAGCAGTGTTAAATAATCTGAGTTTCAGAAAAAGGAACATGGTAGGAAGTGGAGTAGTCTCCTAGAGAATTCCCATATGAATTACAACATCTTTGTGGTGAACAGAGCACAGGTTTAAGGAAGGGAAAGGTGTGAACCTCCCAGTTTGCTTACCCAAAGCTGGAAATACTAGTTAAGAGCTGAGTCACCATCCCTCTTACTGATGAGGATGTATTTTGATTTGGAGATGATCCAAGTTACGTATATTTGTGAGTTGGTTCTGAAATGCACTTGAAGTGATACCTGTGGGTAGCACAGAGGTTGAGATTGAAAGGAAGTAGATGGATAATTAGTGAAGGTACTTTTCTTCTTGAGCAGCAATAAACTTTGTAGCTCTCAAACACTTGTATAAACTGTTAGTCCAAGGATGATTATTTTATTGCAAATGCTTTGAACCAAAGCTTCTCACTATTTTAATCTATGAGTGTCGTGTTTTACAGATGGAAAAAAGCTTTCCAGAGTCAGTCTGTTAGAGCACATCACTACTGAGCTGCAGAGAACCAGTAGCCAGACCAAATAAAGGGGTTTCCCTAGAGGTCTACAACTTACCAGACACACTGTGACCTTTTTTCCTCTGTTTTTTGGCCATTTTTCAGTGGACTAAATAGGAAGCCTAGACTAACGTTTTGAATAGGTTCTTCCTGCTTCTTTTCCTTCCTTCCTCAATTTTCATTTTGTGAGTAGTAGTCTGACTTGTCTGTCTACTTCTATAAGCTAGAAGTGTTTTGGCTTTTTAGATAATGTCATGGGACCACAATCATCACTTTCCTAGTGTGCTTTTTCTGTCATGAAAAAATTACGAATAAGTGCCTGGCTTGTTTGTGAGCAATTTACTTACTGATGTTGCTTTCACTGCAAGGATATTGAAGTCTCCATGTGTGTGAATAGACTTAAGAGGTCTCTAGTGGTGTTTGGCTGCACTGCTGTGCTGAGGATAAAAAAATTGAAAATTGATCTGAGGAAACTTTGTTCAACACACTGAAAAAATCAGATGCAAAAATCTGATTTGAAAAAAAAAAGACTAACCTGAAAGTGTGCCTTCATGCAGTCTTACTGTTAATTGATCTTTTTATTAAGTTTGTCCTGAGTCCTTGTTCAGATGACAACTGCTTTAGGAAGCTGAGGGCTGTATCAGCACAAGGATGCTTTTAGGGATGGTTTGGTCTTTGCTATCCCTTTTCACTTCGTGGGTGCTTTTGAAATGACAGGATCGTTGTGCCTTGCCTGAGAAAAATATGAGGAAAAGGTGGAGAAAATCTGTAGTCTAGGATTCAAAAATTTCCTCTTTAATTAAAACCAAGTCTGCCCTGGATGTCCTGTGCAAGGTGCCTGTATCATAGCCCTGTTGAGCCCAGGGGTAAATACTGAGGAGATCTGCAGCCTCTGCTCTGTCTTGCCATCCTGGGGCACAGACTGACTGGGATTTCTGGGCAGGGGAGCAGGGAGCTGCTACAAAACAGGTTTATAAAGTACAGTGGGTGGTTCTGTTGACAGTTGCTTTTATATTCAAAATAGACTTCACTTAATTCTGCTTTTCGTGGTAATTCAGGAATTGGAATCACTTAGGTCTTGCCAAATTCATTAACACAGTGTATGTCTGTTTGGAAGCCTTTCTAAAAGCAGAATAAAAAATATATATACGCAGGTTCTTAGGTTTTTTGTTCTGTTTTTTAAAGAGGAGGAAAATAACTTTCAGTATCTCTTTCTTCTCTCTTATTGGCAGGTTTTCTTCACCAGTGGAGTGTGAGAAATAGAGGCTGAAGAAGATGAGTGAGCTGGAGCAGTTACGGCAGGAGGCAGAGCAGCTGCGAAACCAAATCAGAGTAAGAATTGTGAATTGCTTATTTTCCATGATAAAGTTCCTCCTTTAAGGGAACAAACTGTAAAGATCTGTCAGTTGTTCCTGTTTCACTTGTGCAGAGCTTGAAATATTTTCAGAATATTTGATTAAAAATCAGAAAAGCCATTGGTATAATGAGGTAAATTTGTAATATTTCTTGAACAAAATGCTTTATTTCCTCTTGAAGTTTGCTGAGTTTTGGTGCTGGGGTGTGTATGTTTCTGCAAGTTTTATGTTCTGGGTGTTTAAAAACAGAAGGGAGCAGCAAAGTTTAAGAACCTAGGCATGACAAGTTGAGCTTAAGGGTCCTAGAAAAGCTTGGTCCTGGGCTAAAAGTGACCCCTGAGAAGACTGAGGTCAAAGCAGGGAGTGTGAGAGAGCCTTCCAGGGTGGATGGCATTTCTACAAGCACTGTTTCTTGGCTTCCTGTTGAGTTTATTTTTATTAAATGCTGATGCCCCCATACATGCTACTTTTTTAATTGTATTTACTCAGTGAAGATAAACCAAGGGTGAGCTGTCATGCCTGAAGTCATTTTTCCAGGAATCTTTTGCAACATGCCTTTATATTTCAGTGATGCAGTTTTCAGTAAAGTGTAATAAGGATAAAGTCTGTTTGTTTTTCATCAACATTTTCAAAGCATGAAGCATTCATAAATCTAATTTATATGGGAATGCCTTATTTGCAAACATTCCTATCAGTGAAGGGTGCAGGTTTCTTGGAATATGTTGCATGCACACAGGCTTTTTTTAGCGTGGCATCTGCTGGCAGCAGTTGTTCTGTGGTGTCTCCTGTGAGGTGTGAGGCTGCTTGGTGGTGTCAGCCATGTGCTGAACACACTTCATGTGTCAGGACTTGTGCTGGGGGCAAATGCTGCTCATTCAGTGCCATCCCAGGAGAGCTCTGTGTCCAGTTCTCACTTAATACACTGTGGAAAGACAGGGTGGGGATCAGGCGGTGCTGTGGCACTGGGTGCCCCTTCCACCAGCTCTGTAGAGGATACAAATAACTTTTAGCTTAAAATACTTTTTTTTTTCCCAAGTTAAGCTTTGTTACAGAATTGCAGTGCTGAAAGGGGTACATAATTTTTCAGTTCTTCCTCTGCTTGCTGTGTAAAGAGTTTATCATTATGTTTTGTCAAGGGGAGCCAGTTAACTCTTTGTTCAGTCTTGGTAATCAGGGAGTCTGGTTTCATGCAAAATTGTGTGAAGAAAGAGATTCTACCAGGCACGTTAGAGGGCTACACTGTGCTGCAGGAATGTTTGCTTCTTTTTTAAATTTTGAAGCATAAAAATCTGATTGGCCCTTTGTTAATGACTCCATTTTGTGGCTTTAGGTCGATTTAACATTTCCTTTGTTACTCTACCACCCAAACTTGTAACTGGATCTGTCAGATGTAGCTGAGTAACCATGGTTATATTGCCTTTGGAGTCCCCTGGCTCAGCAGCGGCAACTGCTGATTGCTTCTTGGGATCTGAGTGCAGGCTTGGATACCTTGTGCTTAATTCTAACTTCAGATAGTTGAGCAATTAAAAATTCCCCTGATGACTTAATGTCCATGAAACTTTCTGACCAAATAATTCAATTTCATATTTGTAGAGATGACTACTTACCTTGCTTATTAAATCACTGCACATTTTCTTTTGTTTGGGATGGGTGAGAGGATAGATCCAGGATCTGAAAAACAGGAGTTTTAAGTGTCGAGAATATCTACTGTGCTGGTAATTTTCAGGAATTCTTTTTGATGCAGTTCTAAAAAGAGATGAGGTCACTAACAGCATTTGATGTTTTATGTATAGCTAGCATTTTGCTGTCTTAGTTGTTGACAACTCTTGGGTTTTGTCTGATGTTTCCTCTAACAGTATAATCCCAAAAAGTCAGCTTTGTGCCTAGACGTGAGGTCCAGATAAGATTGTACCTAAAGGCTTCCTAAGGTGTAGAAACTGCAGTGCAGAGCTTTTGATTCCCCAGTGGACTTCAGTCTGCAATATCTTAGAAGTGTTTCATGACTTTTAATTTTGTTTTTGCAGTCTCTGGGTGATGTGGGTACCTGTGTCTCCCCATGCAGTTACTGCAGCCGGAGCTCTGGCCTATGCATGGACAATGCACAGACCAAGCCTGCAGGAACTTTTAGTGCAGGAAGTTGGAACACTGAACAATGAACTGTCAGATATCTGTCAGATGACTTGATGGTTCAAATTAATTCCTAGTTCTGTCTGTGATGAAGTTCCCATGTGATAATGTGTGTCCTCACTGTGAGAACTGAAATTGAGGATAATGATTTTTAGAAGTGTTGCTTACTTGGCACACTGTCATTCGAACCAGACATTTTGGACAAATAACACACTATATTTAAAAAAATACATGTAGTTTGGGGAAAAAACTGCAATCTGAAGTGTGTGCTAGGGGAAAGTGTGGGGGCTGCACACTAATTAAGCAGTTAGATTTTTCTCACAAATTTTGCATTGTCTGCAGCATGAACTGAGAAAAATCTGCAATTACATAGAGGAGCTTTTTTATGTTTTGACACCAATGATTCTGTTTTGATGATCCATATGTAGAAATACAGTTTCAATGTAAGAATTAAAATAGCGTAATAGCCTGTTGAAACTCTCCTTTTCCTGCAGTTTTGCCAGTTGTATGGCAAATATTAGACAGCCTCAAATATAGGAATTGCTAAGAGCTCGCTCTTAAAGAGAAAAAATGCTTTGTTTCATTCAGACTGCATTCAGAATTCATTTTATGTTGAACATCTTCAAGTATTTCAGGAAAATCAAACAAGTAGTCATTTAAAATCCAGTATGTTTCTTCCTGTGGATGCAATAAGTCCTGAGTGCTAAGGGATTTGCTGCTCTGGTATTTTAAACCCCTCCTGATTCCAGACGTCAACATTTTATAAATATTTCTACAGTTCAGACATTATAAAAATAAGTTGAGATGACTTAATCCACTCTCAGGCTTGCTTTTTGGGAGGAGAGCTATAAAGGGTGGTCAAAATAAACATGCACTTAAGAAATGTTAAAGTTGCAATGTCAAGTAACTCTCAAGCAAAAGCTTGAAAAAAAATTGAAGATCCTGTCCTGAACGCATTGAGACAGCTCCAAAATGTGTGAGCAAATATTTCTGTTCCTGCTCTCAAAGGGGACCTTGCCATTCCTGCACAGACTGAGCTTTGGAGGGACACATGAAGTGCTGGTGAAGAGGAATCACTGGTTTTGGGTGGCTGCTTCAGTGGTAGCACAAGTTGGAGAAATTGCCAGGACTTGAGAGGATTCTGTGCCTGATCTTTCAATACAGCTGTTAGTAGTTTTAACTTCAACTTGTGCTGCTCAGTTCCTGTCTAATTTTAAGCAAGTTTAAACCATGTTTCTCTGAAGGGGTTGCTGACCAGCAGCTGTTTCTGGGGATAGGGCCTGAGCTGCAGGAGAGTGGTGCAGTCACAGCTGTGACTAAAACCAGGTCTTGCACAATCAGAATGTTGCAGGTGAGGCTCAGTGAAGCTCACTTGTGTCAGAGGTTCAGTCTGGGACTCTGATTATGCAAATGAAAGTCAAGTCTGTTTTCTAGGTCAGGTTGAATCATATGCAGGAAACAAGTCCTGTGTCCATAGAGTCTGAGATAAGGAAAAAACCATGGAGTGTCTGTGTGGAGATCTGAGCACCACCCATTCCATGAAATGGGTGAGGGTGTTACTGGGCCATTTTTTTTCCTTTAGTTTGTATCAAGTACATCATCACTTTAAGCTTTGGTGATCCTGCTGTCTGTCCTGCTCCCCGGATCCTGCCTGTTGATTTTCACCCTGCCTCTCCCAACAGCAAGGGGGTTAATTTGTGCAAGAGCCTCATGTGGCACAGAGCTTGCTAACCCTGTGTAATATGTGGTTGCTTTTCCAGGTGGATCAGTTCTTCCCTTGTGCTCAGCACACCCTGAGCAGGCACATCCACCCCAGGGAAGGAATACAGGGAAAAGGGTAGGCACTGGGACTTCAGGATGGCTCCAAATGCCTTTGAATCCCATAGGCTGTAGAAAGGGAGATTCAAAGGCTCCTGGGGCATGGCCCTTCTTAAGTCCCTCTTCCTCCACTACCCCTTGTTGTGTGCCATTGCTTTTTAGATTCCTTGAACAATAAAACAAATTAGGGTGACAGAAGGAATATTGGCATGTCAGTTGGTGGTGGTGTGTGGCTTTGAGTGTGTTGAAATTTAGCTCAAGAGTTACTTTTCCTTTAGACCCTCTCAGTTGATGCTCAGTGTTGCCTTTCCAATTCAACTTGTTCCATTCTTTTGTTTCAGGATGCCAGGAAAGCATGTAGTGACACAACTCTCGCTCAGGTATGTTCCTGTTCTTTGTCTAGGCTGTTACTTGAGAGATAAAAAAATAAAAATATCAATTTGTGACCACAGCATATTCCTGTTCAGTAACTGAAAGAATAAAGTGAAAGAAACCTTTGGAAATGGATGTTTATTTATACAATTATTTAAAACCAAACAAAGCCCCACCAAAAATCCCAAATAAACAAAACAGTAAAAAAACCCAACCAGTCAAAACCCCCCTAGCATCTTAATGGATCCTGTTTCCAGTTTACCTTTTAAGTAGAGTATGTTTATTGTGTTAAATATATTTAGAAAGACTTAAATAAACATTTTTAGCAGTTTTTTGGAAACAGAATTATTTTGCATGTAAAGTTCTGCTATGCTTTAAAAAGTAACAGTGCAGTAAATACTGGAGCATTCTCTTTCATTGGTTGAAATTGCAAACTTTCAGATTTAATAATCTGAAATAGTCTTAGTATAATGTAGAAGTATTTTAAAAGAGCTTCCTGAAGTTTCATTGTAGCCATTGTGAAGTGTGTTATGTCTGTCTGTAAAATCTGTTTGTGTCCGTGTTGCTGGGTGTACACCAGTATCCTATTTTTTTATGGTTTTTGTTGTGTGCCAAGATAGATAATGTTCTATCAAAGTTCAAATGTATTTTTGTTATCTTGTACATTAAAAATAGTTCCCAGTATCTCAGGGGTTTGTTTTATTTATTTTTAGATCACAACAAGCCTGGACTCGGTGGGTCGAATCCAAATGCGAACCCGGCGCACGCTCAGAGGTCACTTAGCCAAAATCTATGCCATGCACTGGGGATCTGACTCCAGGTTTGTACAGGGGAGCCCAAAACCTGCCAGTCAAGGGCTGCAGATCAGACTGGCACCTTGAGGGTCATGTCAGGTCCTGGGAGCTTCATGGAGTGGTGCTGGTGCCCTTGCAGGGGATCACAGGCCACCACTGGTGGGGGGTTGAGAGAAGAGGTACTTTGCTTGTCCTTGCTATAGATATTTTGCCTTCTCCTAGAATCTGTTCCCAAGATTTATTTTCACCTAAATTTCTTATTTGCTTTTGTGTAATTGTGTAGTTATGTGAATAATGAAAGCAGTTGTGGAGAGAGTTCATAAAATGTGTTTTCAGCAAGCTGTTTGCTTGTGTTCATTTCTAATCATGAGTCCCCATGTGATCCCTCAGTCAGGTAATATGGAGATCTAGATCTTTGCAGACTTTTTCCAACAAATGCAGCCCTCCAATAAAAATGAAAAAGCAGAGGGTTATAAATGATGAAACTTCTGACTCACTTGATAATCATGCATGATGTATGTCTATTTTGAGATTTTTGTTTGTTTGTTTTATATTAACATGTTTTATTTTGTGTTCATATTTAGGCTACTAGTCAGTGCTTCTCAAGATGGAAAATTAATTATTTGGGATAGTTATACAACAAATAAGGTACTTATTTATAATCCTTATTAATAATTCATGTATAAGTTGTGTGTTTGAGCGGGCTTGCGTCTATTTTTTCCTATGGTTGCAAGTGAAAATTCAAAAGCAGTCTTTCTCATTCACACATAATCTCTTTTTGTTCCTTTCATGGCTAGCTGAGCACTAGTGATACGTTGTAGGTTGTGGCTGAAGCAATGTTAATTACACAGTTACATGTAACATTGTCATTCTGACTTTGCTGGGGCAGTAGCTGTAGCTCTCTGCCTGCGTGGCGTTGCTTCTGAAACGAACTTGGTTTTGAGCTGTAGAAATACACAACCTTAGAATTTACAAGAGTGCTTTGGGTTTGGGGGCAGAGAAAGGAGAAGGAAGAAAAACAGCTGCTAGGGCAAAGCTTAGGTAGTGTGGAGTGGAGCTGTGCTTCTGTACACTGCCCAGCCTCCATGGGGACAACCATCCTGTCTTACAACCCACAGTTTAAAGATGTAAAAAAGCTGGACACAGAAATCTTAACTAGAATGAGCAAATGTTGCAGATGTTTAAGTTTACGATAGCTTTGCTATGAAGTAATGTACTGAAGTTTTGTATATCTACACTGTAGATACTACTGGTATTTGTTGCCCGAGGATGTGTAAAATGCAATGAGTTGTATGTGACACGTTGTAAAGCCAAACACTGGCACTGGGGGGGTCCCGTGCCCGCGGTGTTTGTGTGCTCTGCCCCACGGCCTGTGTCCATGCCCTCGGTGACCAGCTGTGTCTCTGCAGATGCACGCCATCCCCCTGAGGTCCTCCTGGGTAATGACCTGTGCCTATGCTCCCTCCGGCAACTACGTGGCCTGTGGAGGCTTGGACAACATCTGCTCCATCTACAACCTGAAAACCAGGGAGGGCAACGTCCGAGTGAGCCGGGAGCTGCCGGGGCACACAGGTAGGCCGTGCTCCTGCTTCCCCTGGGTGTGTTACTGCACCAGGGGATACAGTCCTGCTTTGAGCTGGGCAGTGCTTGTGGTGGGTATGGACTGGCTGTGGGAGAACTTGGATGCTGTTCTTGCATTTTAACCTTCAGTCATTACTCTTGGGTCAAAACCTTACATACCTGTTTTGTTTTTAGGATACTTGTCCTGTTGTCGCTTCCTAGATGACAACCAAATTGTCACTAGCTCAGGAGACACCACTTGGTGAGTTTTTGAGCTCTGTTGGCCTTTCCTCACCCTCTCTTTCTTCTTTTTTTCTCTCGAACTCTGAAATAATGACAGACATTGTGTTAATGGTGTCACTATATCTACAGTGCTTTGTGGGATATTGAAACTGGCCAGCAGACCACCACGTTCACTGGGCACACTGGAGATGTGATGAGCCTCTCTCTAAGTCCAGACATGAGGACTTTTGTTTCGGGCGCCTGCGATGCCTCCTCGAAGCTTTGGGATATCCGCGATGGAATGTGCAGGCAGTCCTTCACAGGGCACGTGTCAGACATTAATGCAGTTTGTGTAAGTGATCCTCTGTTTCCACGTGGGAAGAAAGGGGGAGGATAAAGGCTACATTTGCATGAATTCAGCTTAGAGTCTACTGAGCTACCTTGATTTAAAATCAATCAGTCAGGGTAGAGAATGTTAAAGTGTATGTAATGGAGATGGTTGGGTAATAACTTAAAATCTACTTTGTAACCGAATTATTATTGCCATTATCTGTGATGCACTGCTGTGTTCCCAGAATAGTTTCACCTGGGTTTTTATTCAGTAACTGAGACATCACTGTTTTTTAAGGAGTAAAGAATGGACTAGGGAAACTTTTTTAAGCGTGGCAATGTGTTGAAACCTGAAAATTTTAGATAAATGCAATATACTGAGAGGGTGCACCACAGCCAAGCATCCTCATCTTAAAGTTTTTTTGTTGAACAAAAAGACCTACCAGTGAAATATTCTGGAAGGCAAAGTTAAAATCAGTATTGATGTTGAATATTCCCTGGAATAATTTGGTAATATTTAGAAACTGGATTATATTTCCTCTCTGTCATAGTAACACTATGTTCTGATCTGCAAGGTCCAAGCTCTGGAAAATAGGGAAAGAAATCTAAGTCGAAGCTGCATCTGTTTTTGATAAACATGAAAAATTATTAAGGCTGAGAAAATACCAAACACATGACCAGTACAAAAATGCAGTTCCTATACTTAGACCTGGACCCTGAGATGTGCTGGGCTCTCTATATTCCCATTTCAATCAATATCGCTGTTGAGAGAGTAACTCGGGTTTGGAGTAGATTTTTTTAGGAAATTGAATTGCTTGTTTGCAGTCTTCTGTCTTGGCTCAGCCAACCTGGCTGACCAGCTCGGGATGGAACATTATGTTCCACTTCAGCCAGGATGTGCAGAACTGGGGTTTGCATCGTTTTGTAGGAGTCAGTGGCATCCCCTGTGACTCCTGTTACAGCACATGCAGGAGCTGCCTGGGTACAGTTCCAGTCACTCAGGTGTCCCCAGTGCTGTTCCAGAGGTGTTCTCTGGCATAGCTGTGTACATGCATTTTTTAACACGCAGATATTTCTTTAAAATAAAACATTCTGCCTTTGGCCACCCTGGTAAAACAGTCCTGTGATGTTGTTAAGCTAACGCATGACCAGTGTATTTTCCTGGTGTCAAACCATTGTCTCTAATTGAAACCTCGCAGTTTTTCCCTAACGGCCACGCGTTTGCCACCGGCTCTGACGACGCCACATGCCGCCTGTTCGACCTGCGCGCGGACCAGGAGCTGATGATGTATTCCCACGACAACATCATCTGTGGGATCACCTCCGTCGCCTTCTCCAAGAGCGGGCGCCTCCTGCTCGCGGGTTACGACGACTTCAACTGCAACGTGTGGGACACCCTCAAAGGGGAGAGGGCAGGTGAGGACACGGCTGCTGGCAGCTGTTCCAGGGCCTCGGCAGCCCTGCGCGGCCAAAACCTCTGCAGAATGCAGAGCCAGGGCACTGCCAGTGCTGGTGCTGATGGTGTGGAATCTGCTCGATTCCTTTTAACACTCTTCTCTTGGAATGGCATCCTTTTATTGCATTTGGTTGTGTCTTCCAGAAGTTACACTGCTTCCAGTTCCATCTCTCTGGTGTGAGCAGTGAGCCAGGCCTGTTCTTGGGCTTTTCAGATCTTTAGAGATCCCAGCTCTTGGGGCTGAGGAATGCCCTCCAAAATTGCACCTACAGAAAACGTATTTCACTGAATTGTATGGAATTAAGTAGTACAAAATTACACGTTTGCATTGACTTTTGCACCCATGAGTGGCAGTAATTCAGATGTAGCTACAGGAGTCTTTTTGCTTTGCATTCCCTGCTGTTGGGAAAGAGGGGAAGTGGAAACTTCTGGTCCTTGAATTAGTCACTGGTCAGGACACAGCATGTTTATAGCACAGCTATTTCTTTCTCATTTCTTACAGTAACTTAAATGCTGGGGCCTGGTTCAGTTCTGAACATCAGTTCTGCTGTTCAGACTGAAAATAGATCCTTTTCCTTAGTTCTGCTAGACCTGGATGGGGACCCTTGGGAGAGCAGACAAGGGCAAGAAGGGGTAGAGGGAAAGCAGAACCAAAGCAGGGAGGAAGCAGGATGGTGCTGCTCTTCTCTTTGTCACAATACATGGGGGATTTGCAATCCCTAGGGTTTGCAAAACTTAGGAAACTCACGGCAGTTAATGTATCCAGGGCTTTGTCAGGAGATACAACATTTGCTTTTGGAAGTGCTTGATGGCTGAAATTGTGGACAGCATGGCAGAAAATGGGGGAAAACCAGTAGAGAGCCTGCCAAGGGAGGAGGCCATCTTTGGGACAGAAAGGAGAAGTCATAAGGGCGGAGAGAAAAATGGAAGCAATAGTGTGGACATATTTTTACATACCTTATTGTTGGGTTTCTTGATAAGGCTGTTATGGTCTATATGGTTCTCCAGGGTAAAAACAAAAAGGAGGATTAAGATCTTGCATTGCATCTTTTTTAGTAAATTTAAGACTTACCTGGGAGAGCAGAGTAACAACCAAAGTCCTTGATATCCTGCAGACACTAAACTTCCATTCCTTCTTCTTTTCCAGGTGTCCTGGCTGGCCATGACAACCGTGTCAGCTGTTTAGGTGTTACTGATGACGGCATGGCTGTAGCTACAGGGTCTTGGGACAGTTTTCTCAGAATCTGGAATTAACTGGGAGCCAAACATGTACATTCTCCATTTGAGATCTGGAGAGATCAATGCTGCAGCCTATAGCTGTGAAATAACATTTCTACCTTGTATTTGCAGGTGAAGTTTTTCTATTCACTGATTATTACACAAAAAGGCTTTCTGTAAACTAGAAAAAAAATCAAGTGAAGAAATAGGGGAGGGGGGAAGAAATCACTGACTTTTTAAAAGGGGCCAGCACACATAATCATGGTGACCGACAAACTAAGAGCCAGTCTTTTTGTTTTTGGTGGTTTGGTTAGATTGTCCTTGAAGGGTTTTTGCTTGTGCTCAGTCTGCTAATCCTGTACTTTTTTTTGTACATAACAGAATATACACATTATAGCAGCCAATCATGTAACATTTGTCTGTATGTAAAGAAATATGTTTGCGTTTTTTAAGGAACTACATTTATAGCTTTGCTTTTAACCCAAGATGTCACTTCTGAGTTTTGTAGTGGGTGAACTAGATTGCTGTTTTAAATGTTTTTGTGAATTTACTGTAGATAAAGTGAAGCCAATGGTATGTATGTGTTTTTTATAATGGAAGGCGTTTGAATTTTTTTTAAAGGCCCTGGAGACTCCCAGTTAATACCTACCGCCTTACTCACTCACTTCTTGACCTGCTTGCCTATTTTTGATCAGGGGGGTTCTTCCTTCAAGCCAGTGGTTCCTGGTTCATCCATTGGCAGTCATGACCTCCAAACACCAAGGAGTTAATGCCAGGTAGACTTGCACCAACAGCAGAAATAATTGGAAAATAAAATTAATCCAGAAGTTTTAGCTTCCTCCCTGCAGGTTTTTGATCAGTTATTCCACACATTCTGTGGGTACAGAAGCCAGAGGCTGAGTGCTTTCCCTTTGGCCAGCTCAGCGCTGGCCAAATGGTTGGGCTTGGCCCCTCACAAGCTCCAGCTCATCTGCACTCACAGGGACTTGGCTGCTGCTTGGAGCCCAGAGCAGTGTCTCTGCAGAGCTTGCTCATTCCACACCAACTGAGAAATTCAGGAGGACTTTGCTTAAATTCCTAAAGAGGATTTAACTGTGCAGTTAATTGCCTGTAATCCCCCTCCAAATTCAGGGGTTGCCAAAGCAAACCACAGCCAAAAGTGCTTGTTGTCAGTTCTGTGCAGTGTGAATTACCAGAGGAATTGTGTAACTTAACTGCACCTGTGTGACCCCTGAGAACTGCCCAGGATAACCCTGAGGATGTGCTTGTTCTGTGTGGTCACTGAGGGCTGTGCCATGGGTGTTTCTGGATGCCAGCAGCTCTGCAGCTCCAGCACTGTAAATAGCCATTTCTGCTCCTTTGCTGGTTTGATTCTGATTGTGATGTCAGTTGTTGCTGAGAAATCTGACCAAGTATAGTTGAGTGCAGAGACAGGAAAATCAAGTGACTGATGCCCATTTGAAACTGCCCAGGGAGGTTGCTTAACTTTTTGGTGCCTGGCAGCATGTCTGCACTCACAGTGGATGTTCCCTTGGGAATCTGAACGTCTGTGGCTGTTCTGGAATGGGGGATTAAGTCTATTGGCTTCTCTTAAGTGACTTATTTTAAAGATAATGTGAATTTTAAATCACCAGGTTGGAAGATGGTATTAGTCATCATTCATTGGAACTGATGGGGAGTCTGGGTGTCTCTGGGTCAGGTACTAAAGAGAAGGGCCCAGAATCCTGTAGTATATCCTAATGGATTTCTGGCTGAGATGACTTTTGTCAAGTTTCTGATATTTTTTAATCCTAAATTTCAGTACTTCCAGATTGTGCCTGTAAACTTGCCATGTCTATAATGGTGAAGGTGCCAATAAATGTACCAGTCAATCACGGTAAATTCACTTTTAAAATAAGATTCTTATACTGGAGAAGGAACATTTCCTAACAGCAGCCTGTGGTGTAGGACCAAAATCCCACTGTATTGTGTCTCACAGGAATTCCTCAGCGTTTTGCTTTGTGATCTGTCTGCATTAACAGAACTATTATGGAATTCTTGTAACTCTCTTAAGTGAGCAGCTCTTTGGGATCTTGCAGACTCAGTTTATTTTTTAGTGGTGCACTTGATTTTTTTTTTTTTTTAACTCACAGCTGCCTTGAGTGAATCATTCTGGAAATTTGTTACTAAGGAATTTTAAGAATATATTCTTTTTCTAAAAAAATTTTTTTCCATAGAAGTGTGTTTTGAACCAATTTCCTAGTCAACACCTTTGCCAAGACAGGTGCCATTTTTACATTCTGGTATTAAAACTGGTTTCTACTTGTGAAACTCCAAAACCAATTTTACAGTTGTATATAACTTTTCTTACCAGTTCAGGTAGCCTGTAACAGTGGTAATGGCTCTTGTACAGGTATTACTGCAAATAACTTCACTGTCATTGTTGGACGGCTGTTGTCTCTTGGATTCAGCTGCTTTTAAGATAAATACTAAGGATTGCCAGCTACTTGCTGAGGTGTCCAACGGCATCACAGAGCTCTGCCTGCCCCTGCTCCTCGGTCACCCCAGGTCTGAGGGGCTCCAGTGTCGGTACACGAGAGACCTGGGAGAAGCCTGAGCACAACGGGGGAAGCGGCGCCTGCTGTGTCTTTGGAGCTTGTAGGAAGCCTGTGATAGATCCTGCCCAGGTGACGTTTGCTGTTCCATTACTGCCCTGGCTGGGGGTTATTTTTTCAAGCCTGCAGGTTCCAGTACCACAGGTACTGTGTGATGCCACGGAATGACTCAGGCTGTGGCATTCCCTTCTTCAAACGGCTGGCAGGGACCTCTTGAGGTTGATGCCCCAGCTAAAGCTGAGGTGGTTTTTATGGTAAAAGCTCAAACTCCTCCTAAAAGAAGGAAGGTAATAAAAGGCCCCTTAGTAGGTTTTACCCCAGCTTTGAATTTCAGAGAAACTGGTATGTGCCTGCAGTTGTCTTGGGCCCATGTGTGCAGCTTGTGTGACTTCTGACTCTGCACCGTGAGAGCAAACTCGCTCACAGCATGTCTTGCAGCACGAGTGGGCACATCTTCACTGGCTTTAAAAGTTTGCAGCCAAACTACATCCTTAGCTGAATTTCAAATGAGTTGTGTCATTACAGAACTGGAGTAACCAAGAGCATTGTGCCAAACAGTGGCAGAGTAACTCTTGCCCAGCCTCTCTTCTAAAGGCAATCGGTTGTGGCTCGGGAAGCAGAACCATGTGCTTGGTGTAACAAGATTTATTTTATTCTGGTAGTTTGTCAGCATTTTCTAATGTGATTTGACTTTGCAATAGAGAGTTCTCCCTTCAGGCAAGTGCCCAGCCCGGGCGTGTTCCCATCTAGCCTTGGATGGCTGTTTGTTGGTGGAGAAAGCGGTTGAGATTCTGGAAACCACAGAAAGCTGCTGTGGCTTCGTGCTGATGTTTGCTCGTGTACTTCAGTAATGTGGCCTGGTTCCATCTGTCTCCAGCCTTTTTCCTTCCAAACACTGCTGTCCTCTGCTGTGCTGAACTTCAGATCCATGGCCGTGCTGGCAGAGCTGACAGCTCCATGTATTGACAGGATTTGTACCATTCCAAAGGGAACGTGGATTAAAGAGGCTTTTCCTGCTACAGGACAGGGCCTGACCTTGCCTTGGCAAAGCTGAGCTGGAGCAGCAGCAGGTCCCAGTGTGTCCTTACTGTAATGCATGGGCTGGAAGTAGTGACTCCTGACTTCAGTTGTGTAACTGCTTGTCCCACGATGAAGTTCACATTAATTACTTCAAGGTGGGATGAAAACATTGTGAAAACATTCCAAGAGTTGTAGTCTGTCCTCTCTGGGGACACTGTCACCTCCACTAGGTTTAGTGCTGTGCTTTCAGATGTTGGTGAGAGTTTTGGCTAATTGGACTAGTTGGTATCAATGGTTGTGTAGCAGAATGGCTGGTTTTGAGATAGCATTTCCTGTACAAGTACTTAGCATGGGTTGATGGTGCACTGTGTATCCAGTACTCTGGCATGCATGCTGGTCACACTCCTCCTACACTTCAGAGGCACCAGAGCCTTTTATCCAATTGCTGGTTATGTAAAATACATGCAGAATGTTAATGCAGTGTTGTTATGGTAAATGTGTGAACAGTGTTACTAATTGATATAACTGATAACAGATTACATGTGCCTGACATTCTTACACCACACAGTATGTTTAGGTTTTAACTAATATGGACTTCAGTGGAATAGTCTTAGGTATTTCAAGCCTTTGTTTTACTTACACAATGGTGCTCTCTTTGTGTTTTCTTTTTTTTTTTTTAAATAAAAGCATCTGAACACTTGTAGTACATATTACATCCAAAGGAGTCCAAAACAAAGTGCTTCTAAACATGCTTAATTTTACTTTGCCTTTAGTTCCCAGCATCTCTCATCAGCTTTTTTTGTTTTGTTTTTACTTGTTGCTGACTACTTTGGAAAACTTCGGTAATGTTACCAATTATGAAGTGATTCTGCACTGCCTTTGGATTGTGTATGTATTCAGAAACAGTCTTAAAGCTTTTATTTAAGCTATTAAAAAACCAGGGACTTGTGCCATTTGTTCTTTAACAGTGCTGTTGTAAAAAGACTTCCCTGTGACAAAAAAATCACTTGCTATGAACTTTGTTTATAGCTTTTTTTTTTTCCACGATGGATCTTTTTCTTTGTATTTGTACAGTGGCTCAGTGAAAGATGTTGCCATGAGTTGATATTGTAACCAATAAACAAGTGCTTTTAACCAGCCTGGGTCAGCTGTCAGTGTTGTGTTAGAGCAGCCTGCAGGTGTCCCTGGGATGGGGATGGAGCAGGCACACAGCAGCAGCCGGGCCCTGTCCTGGATCTGCATTAGCTGTGGGAATGATGGGCAGGTCCTCACCTCGGACAGAGCTGCCAAAGAACTTACCAGAGCACAGGGGTAGTACTTTTTTTTAATAAATAACTGTAGAACACATGCATTGAAAGTTTTATCTCGATACAGTGTCAATTCAAATGCTCCACAAACAGAGCACTGATACACAGCTGTGCCCTCACCCACACCAAGGCTGGGCCCCCAGGACTCTCCATGCACAGTCAGAACAAACACCTGAACACACTGGAACTGTCGTCTTCCCTTAATGCCTCTAGCATTACATCTTACATCTGTTTCTTGATGAGATAGCCCTTAGTTACTGGAACATAGCAAATTCCTATACCTTTATATATCTTTAATTTAGTCAATGTTAACACTGCCATAAAAATATATAAATACTCTGAAAAGGCTTTTCTTTTAAAATAATTTTAAAAAGTCTAGTTTAGAAAAAAGTAGATGTTGAATGACTGCAGACAGCAACAGCAGAAACTTTTTAACGAGACTTTGCTGGAGGTGAGCAAAAAAGGACTCCAGCACAGCTGCCTGGAGTCTGACCTAAAGGAGACCTGTTCTCCAGCAGAACCCCCTACAGAGGGACTGGTCAGGGAGTGATGGGGTTTCACTACGTCCTGCTCCCTGAATTTCCCTACCCAGACCATCTCAGCAAACCCTGCTGTGCCTGGCTGTGAGCTCGGGGTGGTGACACACTGAGCTCACCTGACCCTGTGCTCACGGCCAAAGGACCACTTCACTGCCCTACCAACTGCAAGAAATAGGTCCACTTCTACTTAACCAGTGCCCTTTGGCTCAAGGAGGTGGCCAGAGGAGCCTTGAACCCGCTGCCTTTCCTTAGTGCAGTTCACCCCCATCTTTCGCTGTGCTTTAAAGAAGAGGAACCGCTGCCAAACACTGGCACCTGCTTTCCAAACTCGTCAGGAGTCCTTTCCCATGCCAGAGTTTGTACTTCCCTTCACTAAACAAAATCAAACCCATGTGGAAAACCAGCACTCTCCATCCCTGGACAATTCCTAAGCAGCTGAAAGCAGGAGACTGGGCTAAGCTCTCTCCCTGTGTAAGGTCCTGGATGCCAGGAAGTGAGACTTGCCACTGCTACATACTCAGGAAAACCAGTGAGAATTTGGGGTTTTATTGTCAAGTGCCCAAAAAAATTTAGTGTTTAAAGGTAATTTTTAACCCAAAATCTGCAAAACAAACATAACACTCAAGAGTACCACAGCTCTTCAGTTTGGTTCACCATCAGTCCAAGTTTTACAACAATAAGTGTCACCAGAGTAACATTAAAAATTTAAATCATTTCAAGTGACTCCACAGAGTAGAAGTGTCACCTGTAAAATTTCTGCTTTGCCCTACAAAGGAGCACTGGGAAGGTTCACAATGACATTTTATTTACTCTTTTGAAGAAAATGTTTTGTGAAGCGATCTAGTTCGTTCTCAAGGTGAATGGCTTTATTTCTGTAAAACAAACAAAAGCAAGGGATTTACTTCAGCGCTGGGAACATCCCAAAGGCAGGATTGACATCAGTGTTTCATTTCTATTCCTCTACTGAGACCCCCAGCACCAATAAAACCTAAAAGCACGTTTTTAGAAGAGGTTTTTGGGGGGCAGATATTCACCTGACAGTGGTGGTGGATGCCCAAGGCCAGAAGGCAACAGCCCAGAGCCAGGGCAGCCTTTCAGCAGGGGGAAAGAATAGGAAACTACAGCTGAGGCTGCTGCTAAGTCCCTGAACCCCCCACTGCTGGAAGTTCCTCCTCTGCCTACACCCACTACTGCACCACCAGTACTGCACTGGATGACACAGCACAGCTGCTCTCCTGCTCTGCTCCGGGGAGCGGGCTTTGGGAAGGTGCCACCCTCAAGTTACCAACAGGAGACTAAAATTCTGGTCAAAGGCCTCTCTCCCACACACTAAAGAGAGACAACGGTAAAGATGATCTAAGAAATAATATTTTTGGAGGTTAGCTAATTCACTGAGGCAGCAGCATACATTTATTTAACTTAACCCTGAGCTGTTCAGGGTATCTTTGCATCCCCTTCTGCACCTGAGCTAACCTANTCAGTCCAAGTTTTACAACAATAAGTGTCACCAGAGTAACATTAAAAATTTAAATCATTTCAAGTGACTCCACAGAGTAGAAGTGTCACCTGTAAAATTTCTGCTTTGCCCTACAAAGGAGCACTGGGAAGGTTCACAATGACATTTTATTTACTCTTTTGAAGAAAATGTTTTGTGAAGCGATCTAGTTCGTTCTCAAGGTGAATGGCTTTATTTCTGTAAAACAAACAAAAGCAAGGGATTTACTTCAGCGCTGGGAACATCCCAAAGGCAGGATTGACATCAGTGTTTCATTTCTATTCCTCTACTGAGACCCCCAGCACCAATAAAACCTAAAAGCACGTTTTTAGAAGAGGTTTTTGGGGGGCAGATATTCACCTGACAGTGGTGGTGGATGCCCAAGGCCAGAAGGCAACAGCCCAGAGCCAGGGCAGCCTTTCAGCAGGGGGAAAGAATAGGAAACTACAGCTGAGGCTGCTGCTAAGTCCCTGAACCCCCCACTGCTGGAAGTTCCTCCTCTGCCTACACCCACTACTGCACCACCAGTACTGCACTGGATGACACAGCACAGCTGCTCTCCTGCTCTGCTCCGGGGAGCGGGCTTTGGGAAGGTGCCACCCTCAAGTTACCAACAGGAGACTAAAATTCTGGTCAAAGGCCTCTCTCCCACACACTAAAGAGAGACAACGGTAAAGATGATCTAAGAAATAATATTTTTGGAGGTTAGCTAATTCACTGAGGCAGCAGCATACATTTATTTAACTTAACCCTGAGCTGTTCAGGGTATCTTTGCATCCCCTTCTGCACCTGAGCTAACCTAGTTCAACTCCAGAGTAACAGTAGGCACTGATCACACTGAGGTCAGCAGGGCTAAGAGATGCTTGTGGCCAGTCACACCAAGACTTACCTCAGCTGCTTGGAGCTGCTCTGTATGTTCTCCAGCTGATCTATTTCTTTGGAAAGCCTAGCTATTTCTTTTTCTAGGTTTTTCTCAGTAATATCCACCTGCTGACAGAGCCGAGCAAAGGTAGTGGCCATTTCCCTAAAGCGAAACCAAGTTTACAATCAAGATTTATAGAAGTTTATGCTAAAAAAAATAGTAAGGAATAAAATAAAACCTCATGGCCTTGCACTGTGCAGAACAGAGCAATCAAAGCCTCCAGCTGTTATGGGAGTACAGAATAGCAGAAAGCAGGAGAATTGGGTACTTTTTAAATTAGAAAAAGAAACCCTCAACACACCAAACACACCTCAGTCTATGCCAACATCGTGCCTGGCCATTTTCATAGAACATTAACAGGTACAAGTCTGAGATGGGGTCTGGCTGTGGCAGGAGGTGCTAGAGCAGCCCCACACCCCCAAGCTCAGTGCCCTGTGCCACATGCAATGCCCTGCTCACAGGAATGTGAGCCCTGTGCAGGGTGAGGAGTGCCCCAGACCTGCCCCCTGAGGCACCCCATCCTATGTCCCTCCTTAGCCACATGCTCCCAAACCCAGTTCCACGACTCATCCTTAAACAAACGGAAAACAAACCCAGTTACCAGCCCAGGCCAGCATCCAAGCTCTCAGGCAGGAGAGGATGCACCCTCTCCTCTCTACTGGAGCATTGCTTTGAGTCCAGCTCTTCCATGTCCTCACAGAGCTGCTGGACACAGGGACGGATCTCTTTCCTCTACTGAAGCTTAACTTTTTACTATTACACATTTTTTGTGTTCTCCCTCCAAAACACTTTCCCACCTGTCTCTGCTAAGTAATGTCCAGCTGATTGTCTTCCTTAGCCTCTTGCTGAAAGTAAGTGTTTTGATTAAATTATTATTTCAGAAAATTAGTCCTGCTAATGTGCCCTCTAGTCCCCACGGTGCAGAACACCTCTCCCGTGTAGCTCAGGAAATAGCTCAGAAAGGCTCTCAAATTCATCTCCTGCAGTGCAGAAGAGCCAGCATGGGCTGCTCAGAACTTGCCCACAGCAGCCCTTGGGGCAGGAGCTCTGCTCATCCTTACAGGGACTCCAAGGGCAGAGCAACTCAGCCTCCACTAGAATCATCTCTCATATCTCTACTGTAAGGTGGACAAAGAGTCACCATCTTCAGAGCACCTCAATCAGCCACCCACAGATGCAGGTATTGGCCTTTCCAGGTGGGCATTTTAAACTCTCTTCAAACCCCCTCCCACTAAGTGCCAAGGGCCACTAGAGGTGCCTTCCTGCATGGTGCAGGGCAGTGACAGTGGCCTGTCCCAGTGAGGGGCCAGCCCGTGGGACACTTACTGCTGCACCTGCTGGCTGCAGTTGGCGCTGGTGAGGCTGACGATCATCTGCAGCTTCTCGGTGGCGTAGTTCACAAACTGCTGCTTGAAGGCTCTCTCCTTGGCCCGAGTGGTCCAGGTGAGCCTCTCGTATAGGTACAGCAGCCCGTACATGCTCAGGGAGAACGAGATCAGTTTCCAGCCTACTGTTTTCCAGATCTGAAAAAGAAAATCTTCATTATCTTAAATAAGTTGCCCTACAGAGTAAAATCTAACTCCACCCATCTTTTTTAAAATCATCTCCACAGCCCTTTCACTGGATTTATTTAAGAAAATAAATTTTTTCCGTAATGTTACTGCAGAGCAATACAGCTACGCTCACATGAGCTGGTCCCCAATGGCACACAGAATGTGCAGGTTACAGAAGCTTTCTTGCTCTTTCATGAAGGAAGAAGCAAAGCTCCAACTAAATTCAAACTGAAGGAGGTACCAACAGACCACCATTTAATTCAGGCATTGAACACAGACTTAGGGCACAGAGAATATGCCCAGCTATCCTCAGAGTGATTAGCCTGGTTTCTCACTATGAACTGACTCTGGGTATCCAGAGCACTGCACGTGCTCATCTGGCCCAGTGTCAAATCCATGGCACGCTCTGTTTTACACCCCAAGCAGGACAGAGCAGCTCAGCCTCTGCCATCCCTTCCAGCAGGGAATGTTGCCAGTGCTACTTGCCACTCCGCCAACAACGATGATGCTCATGGAGGTCCGGGATGTCAGCGAGGCTAAACTCAACACCAAAGGAACCATAAAGTCATCCTGGGGCACGTTCTCAGGAGTTATGGCGGGAAGGCTGGCGGCAGATGGGGTGCTGGCTAAAGGACGAGGGATCTAGAAGATGGGAACATGGCAGCCTGAGTCAAAAGCATTAAGGAACTACACAGATGGGTTTTATTTTCATATATTCAGGCTTTGATTTACTTGAAGGAAACCCTTCAGCAGAGAAATCTGAACAAGATTCCTGAGGAGCAGTGGAGGCTTTGACAGTTCCTCCAACAGAGAATAAGGGTCTGCGTAGGGCTGGTTCCACCCTAAGGATCCAAATGTTACAAATGGAACAGGCTACCCAAAGGGTTCAATCCAAAGGAAAACCAACTTGTGTAACAGCTGCAGAAAGTTTAGGAGATGTTTTTAGTTTTGTTCTAATCCTGAATATAATCCAATAAGAACAACCCTCACCAGAAGTATTTCACACAATGGGTCTAGGGAAAGGTAGCAGGAAGCACGTAAATAGCACCGGCAAAGAGTAAAAATCAATATATTCTCGTCAAGGTAAAATAAGGCACTCAATGGCAGCGCAAGCTCCGAAGGACTCACATGTAGGTTTGGATCTGCTAATCCCAGGAGTACTTTCTGAGCTTGTTTAGGACCCAAGAAACGGTTTACAAGAGAAGTCCATCCCAAAGAAAAGTGGAACATGATATCCTCTTGAAAATCTGCACACAGGCTATGACAGTTTAGATCATAGCTAAGGTCAAACTTCCTGCATGGAATTAGCAGGTGGAGCTGATCCTGAGCACTAGAAGGCAACAATGGTTTCAGATTTTCTAGAAATAAGAACAAATAATAAAGATGAGTTAACATTAGAAGAAGAGCTTATTCACAAGCAGTATCCCTGCACTGCTGACCAACTTTGTCAATTTAGAGAATCTAAACTGACCAGTACATTATTTATTTATTTGTAAAATCAGTGGCATTTCAGCAGGATTGACCCTAACAGAGCAGGGAATTTACTGCTGTGATACAAGAAAACAGTCATGAAAATCAACTCACCAAGGAAGCATCACTGGAAAAAAGATGCAAATTAACTGAAAGACCTCTATCAGTGGTTAACAGATAAGGATGGAGTAAGAAAAAAATTGATTTATCCATCAGTTCTGTGGTGCCACACAGGAAAGGCAACATTATTACATATGAGGATGGAAGGGTTCACATAACTTCATGATCAAGCTCTGAATCTTTTATTACCAGGAACAGACCAATAGAGATGGATGTGCAATGAAGTTACTACTTATAAAGAAAAAAAAAAGGGGAGTGCACAAATCCTTTGCGAAATGAACTGGTTTGCATTCCAGGTTTGGAGGGACCCAGGGAGAGCATTATACTGGAGAAACATTTTCTAGTAATTAGTGTATTTGGCATGTCTCTTGTGGAAGCCAGATTTTAAACGGGTTTATAAAAGGATTAGATGAGTTTCTAGAGGACAGGTCCATTACTACTTGCTTAAAACATTAATCCAGATGCAGTGTATCAGCTCAGAAGTCCCTAAAATGGAGATGGACTGCTATATTTACCCTGGTTCATTATTCTTTGCCCCCAGCATCTGTTACTGGTTAGTATCAGAAACAGGGGACTGAGCTGAACACTCAGTCCTGCTTTATCACACATTTCCTTAAATATTTATAGCATCAATGTTAAGCATAATCAGAAGGAAAATTCTTTTACAACTGAATTTTCTTAGATTGTCTTCCTTTAAATGTAAAGTGTTAACACTCCTCCTACTTCCTCTTACCAATGATCTCCTGCTGGGACTGGTGCATTGACTGGTTGACTTCACTGGAGCAGCGCTCAGCCAGGTTCTTTCCCAAACCGTCTTCTATATGTTTGTTCAGTTCCTGAAGTGTTATAAAGAACACAAGCTCATCAATTTGTATTTAGCTAATCACTTACATTATATGGAGCAGGAATATGTTACACACCAAGCACTGTTATTTACAGTGGGAAGAAAAGCATGTTTCCATGGAAATATCCTGCTTTCCAACTGCACACTGGGAGTGAAAACATAACTAAAGTGACACAGGAAAGATTTCCCAAGGACTGTAAACATTAAAAGGCATATGGAAAAGTCTTTACTTTCAATAACCTGTGACAGTGAAAAGCAAACCTATACCTACTGCCCTGCAAAGCCCTTCCTGTGTCATTTGATGGGAGCCAATTCCACTGCTCTGCACAGGGACAAAGCCATCCCACCAACTCCCATGGGGGCCTGCTCAGGATACTCTGTTGAGGTGAAACAGCACAGATTGTCCAGAAAATGTAGCACTCCCAGGTGATCAACCAGGCTGAGACAGCCTGAGATGAGCTCAGGTGGTTGGAGCATGGCGCAGTCAACACCAAGGTTGTGGGTTCGACCCCCATATGGGCCACTCATTTAAGAGTTGGACTCAGTGATCCTTGTGGGTTCCTTCCAACTCAGAACATTCTGTGATTACAGGGGAGAGCTATGGCAGTCATCATCATCAGCAAAGGCTGAGCATAAGAGGCAAACACAGGTATACGTGCCTTAATTTAAAGTGCTAAGTTTGAGGAGGAATTTATAAAAGTTAAAAAAACCCAAACCAGTTTTTATTGTAAGTGTTGAGTATTTGCAAGCTCATTTTATTCTTGGATCTATTTGATTTTAGGAGTAGTGAAAATTATTTATGCAAAGTCTTATTTACTGGAAGTGAAGACTAGAAATTAGGAACCACTCTACTCCTAAAAAGATGGTTGAAACAAAACTTCGTTTCTTTCCAAAACAAAGCAGAAAATATTTTCAACCTTTTTCAGTTTTGGGTAGAGATATGCACATGTCAGCAAGCAAAAATCCTGGAATGCTCAGACAAAGTCACATAAAAACTATGCAATTTATGAAAATACAGAAGTAGAAATTAAGGGAAAGACAAAGAGCCTGGCTTCAAACCATTCAAAAAAACTTACTGTCTTATAGAGCTTCAATACTTGAGGAGAAGGGTGAAAATCAGAATAAAATTCATCAACTAAAACTGAAAGCCGGCAAATCTCATCAGTCATGGCAGAGGAGACCTGTAAGAACACAGGAAATACATAAAATGTTTCTGCTACCTTTTCCAGACAGAGTGAGAACAGACTACTGCATGAACTGTCACAAGAAAGGATTCAATCACCTGATAGCCACAAAATATTGCCATTTTAAGCTTTTGGTTTTTTTTGGTTTTTTTTTTTTTTTGTATTGAAAAAGGAACATTCTAGACATTTCAAACATAATTGAAGATGGGTGGGCTCCAAAAGGAGCTGCCTGAGACAGGAGGCAACATTTGGATTTGGGAGGTTGTTCCCACTGCCTTTACTTACTTTACTTTCGACTTCCTCAGTAACGCGTTTGATTTTTTCCTTGGTATCTTCTGTCAAAATGTTCAGCTGATTTCGAACGAAGTCCAGCCTGTCCTTCTGATCTTCTCGCTCCTCCATGGAATGGACTCTAACCCAGTAGAAAGGAAATCACCATCACTACCAAGTATTCTCCCAGGAAAGAAACAAAGCCTTAACCAGGCACGGATCATCCAGCTGATGGTTTCTGAGCAGCCAGAGGGAATCCCAAGGGACACTGGCTGCCCAAAGCAGAGGCACTGCTCCAGAAGGGCTGCACATGGGTGTTCCACGTGCACGAGCATTTAAAGGCTGTGCTGAGCAAACACAACTCAAAACCAGCATTCAAGTCAGAATTGTTATCACTGTATTATCACATAATTACAACTAAAAAAGGTGTGGGGAATCATAGGCCTTTAATAACTCGTCTACCCTGATTTAGAAAAAGGGTAAATCTGACCAAACTGCTGCTCACAAACAGCACTCAACTACTCCTTAACAGTGACATGGGTCTGATGACCCTACAAAGAAACCAACCTTGTCACAAACAGGTCTCTTTAGAATTCCTTGACCTATCACTTAAGCAAAAATTCCTGAAAATCTAGAGTAATTTCATCTTGAAGGGCCAGCAGAAACAACAAATAGCAATTCAGGCTAAGAGGGGTCACCCCAGACATTTTGGTTAAATCCACTGACAGAAAGAAGTAGAGTATCAGAATATTTTCAAACATTTCACAGCATGTTTTCATGGGATCTGACAACGTGAGACAAGGCAGTATGTAAACAGGCAGTCTGTAAAAGCTGACATATTCAGGGGGATGAGTGTGTTTGACAGCACAGTGAAGTCTGTTGAAACACAAAGACACATTATTGACAGGCAGGAAGGAGATGGATGGGAAGGATTAATCGTGACAGCAAGTTCACTGTGTACAAGAGACAAGGTGGCAACTAAAGTGAGGAAAAACTGCACACATATGCAAACCTCAAAGGATACATGAAGCTACCAGACACAGCAGATGAGCTGCTATCATTAGCACTAAAGGATTACATGAGCAAAGAGAGAATAAAGATATTTAAGGATGCAATCTGGAAAGGGCCAGAGGCCAAGCCTCTGTTAGCCTGGGCTCATTTCATTCTTTACAGTATTCTAATCACTTGCAAATTAAAACATCTACATCTTCCCATTTTTTTTTCTACAGTGTGACTGTAATGAAAGTAAAGCAGGCCCAAACATCACCTCTGAAATTCTGGATACAGCTCAAAAACCTTAAAATTTTAGATATTTCATTTGAAAACACACAGACTGCAAGGCAGTAATGAAGAACAACAAAGTAAACCAAGATCCCTGTACAGAAGTCACAGACCAAGAACACAACTGAGTGGGCACGTGAACAATGGTAAGACTGACATATGGACACACCAGGGAAATTGTCTGTTTCTTACCAAGCAGAAAAGTGAATTTTAAAGTCCCTAATGGCCCAAGAAAATCACCAGCACAGAAATGGCTCCTTAGATGATCTGGACAAACCAAAGCCAACCAGCCCTCTGACCCACCTACCTTTTCTCTGCTGCTGCCACGTTTATGGTGTCCATAATGTTTTTCACAGTATCTATTATCTGTTTAGCTCTGATAGTGTGCTGTTCAAACTTGGTTTTCACGGCTGACTGCGAGATACACTCCTGCGAGGGGCCCAAGCCACAACACATTACTGCAATTCCATGCCAACACAATCAGGAATTTCACTGTCAGAAAGCACATGCTGCCAATTTTACCATGAACTTAAACCAGTGGGAAGTAAAAAAAGGAAGAAAGTATAAAGAAATTAAAAGACAACAGAAACTGAAATCTCAAATGAGTCTATAGCAGCAGATCTGCCTTCATGTCCATTCACAGTAATGTGCATAGGTTTTCATTCTTTTAAAAGAAATTAATAATGTAAAGAAAAAAGAAAACTCAGATGAATACATAAGTCTATCTCTTCAGGAAATTTTCAAGACCATCTATTTTTGGAATTTCAAATGCCAAATATGAATGCTGGCAATATGGCCTGGCTTGAGTTTTCTTTGTTGCACTACACTTAGTTTCAAGAGGCAATTGTCAATAAAATGTGACATTCTCACGTCAATACTGGTCATCCAGGAACAAAATACACAACTAGGAATAACTAACAAGAATCTTCTCATGGATTAAACAAAATTTAAGTAGTCCTTAACATATCAGCTTATTTGTATACTATTGAAGTGTTAAATGAGTAGGTAGAAAATGCTCTAATGATACAATTTCTAATCAATCTTCAATATTGAACAGAAATTCAGAAATACAGGACAGTGATTGAAGAGATCTTGTGTTTGAAGGGAAGAAAGCAAGAAGCTGATTTCATTAAATCAAATCTATGGGATTTTTAAATTGTTCTCCATCTGTGGATTCACCTTTCATGGCACAGGTTTGGATTACTTTTAGAAGTAGTACTATTTTTAGAAGTAGTAAGTACTTTTTTTAGTAGTAAGCCTATCACCTTAGCATATGCTGTAATAACAAATTCCAGCTATGTAAAAATAATAGATGAAAACAAAATTTAAAAAAATGGGTAAAACAGTCCCTGTTCCTCGACGAAGCAGATCTAGAAATCAGCAATGAAAGGCCAGAGTTTCTCAAATATCAGCACATTGTAAGAGCTAGACTAGGCACAGAGCAAAGAGTCTTCCCAACGTTAGTATGTGGTAGATAAAAGGATGACAGTCACTCACAACACAATCAGAAAATCCAAGTTAGAGCACTAGGAAAAACACAAAGGTTAGTTAAACGACAGGGAAAGATAAGAGGGGGACAGCAGCAGTTTTGCTGTTAGTCTGTATGTAAGTATTTACTGAAACAAAGATTAAAGCATGTTTCAACAGCCTAACCAAAACCAGTTACCTTCCAGCCCACTGCCAGTATCACAGGACAGTCATTATGCGTGTTCCATATTCCATCCCCAGGCAGTGCTGGGGAAGGGCTCTGCAGCAGCTGCCTCATTCTGGCTCTGCCTTTGCTCCCATTTACAGCCAGAGTACTCTTCCACCCAGCCTCCCTCCTCCACTGCTTCCCACAACACTTCTGCTGCCAGTATTTTTAAGAAACCTGAGAAGCACCACAACCTAAGGCATGGTGGGGTTGGTTTTATGTACGATATCCACTAAGCCCTACTGCACACAGTGCAGGGTGCAGGCATTTCTTTGCTGTTTTAGTAAGGCATTCAATGTATCTCACTGTAAAATTTCAGGAAATACACTGACTACTTTCTGTTATTTCCCAATATAAAAATTCAGAATTGATTCAAGAATTCAATGCTTTAAGACTGCCTCCCTCCTTTCCTTTGTTGCAATACAGCTGATATACATAGTAGCATCACTTTTTAAAGCTACTACATGAATCGCGAGAATCTTAATTTCCCCACTGCTTACAAGTGTTTCTAGTAATGCCTGCACCAGTTTTTCTTCTGGCAACTTCAACCACCCTGTGCTTTGCAAACATGTTCATCTTTGGAAAGATTTTTACCCTCACACAAAAGTCTATATAAATCATACAAGCCTTTCAAAAATAGTCCAAATTTTTCTCATATCACCACTAACCGGCACGGGTGGGTCTAGAATTTTTTTTTTTTTTAGAGATTCTAGCTATAATGAGCTCGTATCAGTCCTGAGGAATGAATAGGCTTTCCCATCAGGGAACTGATACTAAAATCAGGAATGTGGAAGTACTGGAGAAGTAACAGTTCCTCTTCTCAGCCCATATGGAAAAGAGGAAAAAGCTGTCCAATTTTAGTGAAGACAAAAGCCGGGTGAGAGAATCCAGGAGGAGCAAACCCAGCAGATATAGCCAGGGGGAGCAAGGCACATGAGGACAGGTCTGTAAGTGAGGTGACAGACTACTTGGAGATGTGAGCTGGACTAAAAAGTGAGAGAAGTTTGGGAAGTCTGAGCAGGGCACCTGCACAGGGACAAGAAGCTAAAGGCAAGACAGACTGAGGCAGGGGAGGAAGCAGTGTCTGATGAAGACAGACAGAAGCATCTGTGCTCTCATCCCTTCCTTTTCACACACTGGAGTGTAATCCAAGAGGCTTGGGACTTGCAGCTCCTCTGTCAGGAAACAGAGTAAATGCAAAGTGCTTTAGGCAGCAGTGCTAAGGCTGTACTCAGGGCTGTAGAGCATCTGAGTTTGGTCTGCCAGTGCACAAGGCACGGTATCAGTGAGGATTTCACACAGAAAGTTCTCCCTGCAGTATGATATTCTCCATTAATACAGAGCCTAGAGCTGGCAAGCAGAACTGATGACAACAGTATGCTGATGTCAACTACTTTATCAGCTCAGGTGACAGTAATTTGAGTATTAGATCTGAAGACTCCAGACCTGGTGAACTATTTAGTCTCAGCCTTGCTTTAAAAGCACATAAACTGCCACTGTAACTTAGGAAACTGCCACAAAATCTGAATGTGAAAGAGGCTGCAACAGCAAGAGTTCAAAATTTAAATTGCTTTGGCAATCTTATTTCAGCACAGTTGCCATTCTCTTTAAATGATGGGATCACACTCCTATTCAAAGCCATTAATAAAGATTTTAGGATGAAACACAGCTGAGCAGGGAAAAACACTACAGAATCCACTCCCACTGTTGAAGTCAGGTGTGCAGCAAATACAACACATTGTAAAAGAAGAAAAAAGGTTGATTTAAGGCCACGCAGTGCTGTCACAGAATTGTTCCTTGTCCCAGCCTCTGCCACAGAAACTCATCATGGTTGTGATCCTGTGACAGATACTTCTCATGGTGGTGGCCAATTTGAGTCTGTGACATCTGATTTTCAGATGTGCTGAGCACTCACAGCACCACATCATTTAATAAGTCATCATCCTTCTTCATACTGAAATATTCTAAGCATTGAGTGCTTAACTGTAATGATAAGAGATTTTGTCAAAAAGCTTTGGGTACAGCAGATGGCAGAATACATTAAAGAACAATAACTCACCTAGAAGCTCAATTTTCACTTTTTACCTGCTGGCTCAAAGTCTACTACAGTTCTGAGGACAAAAATTGCAAACAAACATGCATATTTGACTACAGCTAGTGACACCAGAAATGTCATGCCTCATGGAGCCAGGCCCTGCCAGCACCCTGAACCCTTCATTTCAACACTTCAGTCACCTATCCTAAGAGTGTGGATAAGGATTAAATTTAGTCTGACATTTTCTTGGTTATGTAAGGCCAAATCAAGCTATTATTTTAAAACCTTTCTGATATACCCACATTAGATAATGCAGTTTTGCTAAGGTTAAATGGGCTTGTTGTAATACAAGAACAAGTACTTTTCAGAGGCAGTTTGATTATTTTTTAAATACTCATACACAAAACCATTGAGGGATACCCAAGAGGACTCCTTAAGATATCCAAGAATGGCTTTAATTAATTAAAGGTATCAAATTAAGCAAGTCAAATGGATCCTATCACAAAGAAACCACTCAACTGTCTAGCCAGCCCTACTTCTGTAGAAACTGTGAACTCCAACTATGAATACGGCTAAACTGAGGTGAAAGGGTGGATTCTGTACAGCACAAAGGATGCAAGGACAGTGTTAATGCTCACAGTAACAGAGCTAAGAGGTACGTAATAGTGATAAAGTCAAAACTCTGGCTTTAGAAATGAAAGTAAATTTTTAGATTTACATTGATGAAACCGAATTTCTTACTGCAAACATTCACCAGCACATGGCTATAAGTGATACACACATTTCAAGACCATAATTTCTTCTTACACAGACTATGTTGGTATCGACATCTCAAAACACGAGCTAAGAGTTTTGGTCCCTTTCCTCACTGAATAATACTCCTTTCCAGCCATCTGCTACTCAGGGTGAGAAGGTATGAACAGAACCCACAGAAAAGGCAAAGCTGCTGATGGTTTAAATACCTTACACTCCTCCAATTTGCTAATGTGGGTAATGCTCAGGAAAATTAAGCTAAGCATAAGACAAAAAACTACCTTTGCAATAAAAATCAGGCAGTCTAAAAAGCCCATCATAAGTACCTCAAATATCTGCTCAAAATGTTGAAATTCCTGTAATCTTGTTTGAAATCCTTCAGCAAGTGCTCCACCTGTGAAACAACAGACCATAAGACAGACAGCAGTACCTCACAGCAGGGACTGCATCTTAAATATATTTATCGGGTTTTATAGTGTTTTTCTGTATTTGAGGAAAAGCAGGAGTTCCTACACACCACCCTCTGGCATTCCTTGGGCCTTTTGTCTCCTGGCACTCAGAACTTCTTTTGCTGAAACAAAAAAGATGCGATTCCTTGCTTCTACAGGGTCAATAACTTTGAGTTCATCGACCAGGAAAGTCAGACAGCGCTCCATGTGCTGCCTACGCACCTAAGGAAAAGGTAAAAAGCTCATGAAAAATAGGCAAAAATTGAGCTGTCAGCAAATCATAATACCAGAGTCAGAAACAGATGCTGAACCACCCCTCTGACAGCAGATGCCTGCCAATCCTACCAATCCTACAGAGGCAGCAGCTGCTTTTACTCCTTTAAACAGACCTGGACACAACACTTCCCTTTACAACTGTATTTATGTAAGTCAGAGATCTCAGCCAGTCACTGGGGTAAACACTTCATTCCCCATACAAAGAGAATTCTCACTGCAAGCTGGCTGCTGTTGGGAAGATCTGAAGATCCAAACTGTTCCCATCTAACGCTGCACTTTACCAGCTACTCTATGCAGGTATATATGTATAAACTGTGCCCCTAGGCTGCACTATCACTGCAGAAATAAAAGGTAATATAAATAAGATTAAAAAACAACCTTAACTGTGGAGGAACATGGTTCTAAAGAAGTCTCCCATTTTATTGCCTGCATATATTGTCATTTGAATTGCAGGTTGCTTTTTGCTTGTAACAAGGAATAGGTTATTTCCATTTTCTGACCACATAATTTAGCCTTTTATTAATAAAACAAAGCTGGTGTTTCCATATTAATACCTATTAATTAACTGTCAACACATATGAGAGCCATCAATTCACTCACATCTTCCATGTACTCTGGTTCTGATGCAGAGGCATCCCATCTATTATTCAGGATGAAGATGTTTGGCTTGGAAAGTCGTTCATTCACTTTATGGAAAAAATGCTTCTCCTAAGAATTAAAGCACAAACAGAAAACTCCCCAGACATCCAAACCAGAGTCACGCATTCTTCTGCAACAGATTCTGAAGTTTATCCAGCTTTTTAAAAGTTTATTATAAAGAATTCAACAGTATTAAAACCCACAGATATCCAGCACATAACAGGCTTAGGGTAGTTCAAAAGTCATCAGATGTCTTAAAACCGATGCGAGTGCTAAAAGGTGAAGACACTGCAACTTTCTCTAAAAATTGGTACAAATACAAACTAAGAAAACTTCAAAAAAAAAACCAGTTCAAAAAACACTGATGCCTGGTGAAAGCAATGAAGTCTCTCTTATCTGAACTACCAAGATGCTCCTGCTAACCTTGTCAAATCTGGTTTTATATTCACAAAATACATGATCTAAGTATTCTTCAGCTAGGCAACAACAGCCTGAACTACAGAGAAGTAACATTTCCTGCATGAGGACGTACGGTTGAGACACAGCAAAAATAGGCATTGATGAATGTCTTAATTTAACAAAATTAAGTGTATTTAGGTCTCTTCCCTGCACCTACCGCCCATTATTGCTGTTTACAGAGTCACAATGGGTAAGTCGTGATGGAGTGAGTCCCCACTCAGCAAAGCTGAAACAGAAGAGGTCTCTGTGCTGCCATAAACTTTTCCAGACTGCAGCAGGACACCATGACATATCCTGGACACAGCACTGGAGATCCATTACTGCCCATCAGCTGGGAATAAGCATGTGCAAACAAGATCACTGCTGCAGAAACCAGAACTTTGTCTGAGGAGAATTTATGAAGGAATAGTAGAAGAATCACGTTTTCACAAAAAAATCTCAGGTAGTGTGGCAGAATATTGCCAAGTATTCTCAAACCTGTTATGGTAAGAGGCAAAAACAATGCCCAAGGAGGATGAGAACATAGTTATCATATGCTTTATCTGCAGGATAATTTCTGTTATTCTATATAGCAATGACATGTTCACAGAATATTTTTTTTCCTTCTTCCTTTAATTAACAGACCCCAACAACTGTGTTATACACAATGCAAACAACTTACAGATTTTGTTCATACTAAAAGCCAAAAAGTGTCACTCATGTGACATAATAGAGAAGATAAGGCCACAGTGGTGCCAAATCCACTTTGCCTTGAATGTTTTAAGAATTCTTTCTTCTAAATCACATCTCTTACATTTGACTCTTTGTGGACTCAGCTCAGAAGATGGAATGCAATGTCTGTAAACTCACATTCTTCTCAGACTTCTACCAAACTATTCTAATTTGCTAGAATGCAAAGAAATACTGTCTTTGCACACTCAGTTCTTCATTGTATTAAAAATTGTCTCAAGAGTTAGAAAGTTCAGACCTTTCAGGTCAGAGCTATGCTCAGAACAACCAGAGCATATTATTTGTCTATAGCAGGTTTAATAAAAGTCATCAAGAATCTTCTCAGTAGCATTACTCTGCACTCTGGCAGTCAACACTTCTAATAACTTAAAAACCTTTTATTGTCTGCATCCACAATACTTAGTTTAGTCAAAACTGGAGATCACTACAAAAGTACACCAAATTTCTGGTCTTGTATTTTGATTATTGCAACAGCTCCTCTGGCCACCTTAAATGTTCTCCTCTTACAAGTCATACAATATTTAGGCTGCAAGGCACAGAGAACTTCTCTCTCCTGAAACAGCTTTACAGAGCAAAGACATTAAAATATCTTCAGCTCTCCACGCTGCACAGAACCCTGCAACATGAATGCTTATTGCTAACACATTCTTCAGAAGAAACACAGCCCACTGAAGGGAGCCTGCAGCACTCATCCTCAACACAAGGTGTATCAAGGGAATTCACCCTCTCCTCAGAGAGGAACAAGACAGGAACCCAACTTCCTTCACCTATTTTGTGTATTCTACTGAACTTCTGCAAAGAAATACTCCGTAATTTCTTTGGTAATACAAGTGTCTTCAGGTGACAAATACCCACAAATTGCAAGGCAAGACAAGCATTCCATCATCCATTTATCGAAAAATCAACTGAAATGGAAAGGACAATTTTGACTCTCAAGGCAGAGAAAGCCAAGCCAGTAAGAAACTGAAATTTCGTTCTCCTTTTCCTAGTGAGGGATATACATTATTTCTTGCCTCCCACCCCCAAATCCAATTCACAAGATCTAAGTGCAGTGATTCACCATCTGTAAAGGTCTCAGCTATTCTGGTTATGGAACTGCTGAATATTTAAATGAAAAAGTAGCATAAAAACATTGCACATCATACCGTGTTCATGAGAGTTGATTCAGAATTGGCAACCAAGACAAACACATCAGCATCTAAGCAGAACTTGTCAATCCAGCTGTCCAGTTCTGTAGTGACATCTGTGCCAGGGCTGTTGAGAACAAAAAACACAAACTCCTATTTACACAGCAAAGAACTAGTTGATTTTTGTAAACTGATAAAAATAGACTGGAAATGCTTAAGGGCCTTGCAAGAAGTTACAGAGGTTTGTATCTTGAGGCTGATGCCTACCTCAAACTTAAGGTAAACACTGCAAAAACCAGCTATCATCTAGAATTTATTAGTCACTTGATCATTAGACCATCTTCTCACTCAAAACGCAGTTTCTGATTAGTAAGTATGCACATATAATTGCCAAGTGAAGTGACAGGCCGTCCATCAGAATTTTAATCAGAAGAGAGAGAGTTGTTCATAAAATATTTTTTTCATTAATAAAGTCTAAGTTTAAAGAAACATGCTACACAAGCTGTGCATAGGTTTTAATAGGAAACCAAAATGAAGTTAAAACTATAGGGCTGTCAGTTTAAAAAACCCCATAAAGTGGAATATGAGCATTAAGTCATGTTTGCAACACCTAAATTATTGCTGGTACAAATTTTCTCAATTTAACAGTAAAAGGATGATTTGCTCTTTTCAAGTACCTGCTCTCTCAGACTCTATGCTCTTTTCAAATTTTCCCTTGTTACCTTTAGCAACTGAGGCTGTGCAGATCAAATGCACCCAAGAAAATGACAAACTCCCAGTGATTTCAAAGTACAAGACAGAGATGGAACAAAAACCACTGCAATTTATTAGAAAACACTCTTGAGTGTTGTTTTGTTGAAGAAATCATGCTTAAAAATTCACTGACACCTGTGTGAATTACTTTCACATTCAGTATTTATTGATTTACACGTTAGGTACAGATCACCTGAAAGTTTGAAAAGCTACTACCAGGTTATAGTGCAGTGGCCAGAAGTAAGGGCATTTGGCATGGACAAAGCAACCACTTCCAGCATTCTTTAAACACACCAACACATAGGAAATGTCAGCCTAACACAGAGCACACACAGCTGACAGAGTCACAACTACATTTTGAGGTCACCCATTACTTTGGTATGTAGGCACTGCAACTCTTATCAGAAGTTTTTAAAAATGAAGTCCACATTGTTTATACTTCACATGATCAGTCTGAAGCGTTTCAAGAAAGGAAATGGGCAAAAGGTTGTTGCTGCAACAACCCTATTCACACTTCCATACTGCTTGTTTCAAAGGTAGGGTATCCTCAGCCAAAAGCTACTCCCTTATTCAGCTCAGTCACAAGACACTTGTCTGTTCCAACTCCTACAAGGGCAGAATCAGGAAGGTGATGACCAGCAGTACATATACAAAAGAACAAGCTCTGCCCTTTCAAACAAAAAAGACTTTTAATAATTTTGAATCTAAACCAATCTCTTTTCTAAACATTATAATGGCTCATATCCTTAGGAAAACATTTACTAAAACAGAAAAGATACCTGTCCACTAAAACCAAATCGTCTCTCAGCAGGGCACACTTTGACTTGGGCCAAAAGACATGGACGAGACAGCCAGCCTTCAAATCTTTATCCATGTGAAGTGCATGAGCCAGCTGATTGACTGTCTAGAGAGAGCATAAAGAGAAGACAAACATGAATATGCACCTCAAACAAGTCTGTAAATCAGTCTAATTCAGTTCTCAAACTTGGACAGGATCTATCTTGAAGAGGGTAACAGAGTTCATACTTTGTTCTGGTGAATAGCTGTGATTTTTTTTTTAAGCTCTTCAGCTCACCAGCATCTAAAGAACAAGTTGTGCCTTGAAACTCAGACAAGAGTTCTTTCAAGCCACAAATGTTCCCTACAGGGCTGGACTGCGTGCTACTGAGCATCATCATGAATTTGCCTCAGAGGTTAAACATACCAATGCAAGCAGCTCAACAAGCTGAGCACCGTAAGTCCAAATGAGGGGCACATTCCAAATCCTTAATCAGAAACAGAACTTGCTCAGTCCTATAAAAATACTCAACATATGCTATGCTACAACAAGACACACGTTAGTTGTTTCTCTGAAACAGCCAAGAAAAATTGTGGAGCAGAGCACTTTCACTGGTTTCTTCTTCCCTCCTCAGTAAGAACTTAAAAATGCAGAATGAAGGAGTCTTTTATTCTTGTTGGACTTGAAATTGTTGCAAAAAAAGAGACCCTTTGAGAATCAGTTCCTGTGAAAACTGGCATGAAGTCATCCAAGAAATGTACCTTGACACTCTTCTTTTCATCTGATCCTTCTGTCATAAGATAAGCCTTATCTCCATCAGTCCCTTCCACACTGAGGAAGCAGTTTGTTGTATGGCCAATCCCACTGGGAAGTACCTTATCCCACAGCATTGCATTAATGACTGAACTTTTCCCACTGCTTGTCCTAGAGGGATAGAAAATAAAAGCACTTTGAGCAGAGCACAGCAGCATTAAACACACCTTTGTGCTGAACTGAATGCACCCCCATTGGAGTGCATCAGCCCCACAATGTCACAAGCTGTTTTGGGGACAGAGCTCCAGCCAGAAGAGAGTGGGGAGTGCTCATTCAGAGGAACCGGTCACCAGCTCCACATTCTGCAAGAACTTGAAATCCTCAGCAGTGCCCTACTTCGCACTAACCCTCCACCCCTCACCCATAAATATTTGAGGTTTAACCATTACACAACAGCATAAAGTTACATGAACTGTAACTCATTTTTGAGCTGCTTCCAGAAAAAGTTCAGTGCTCACTGTACAACGGTTCACAAATTTATTCAAAATGCCAGAGGCAGAGCTGAGTTTTCTTTTTCTTGCTCTCAACTTTTTCCCTTTGCAAAATCAACTTTTACCACACATCACAGCTTGTATTCAACTTTTAACTTCTTGAAATATCAAGGGTGAAATATAACTAATTTCTTTATTCCAGAACCTTTGATAATTTTTCTTTAAATAACTAAACAAGTTTTAGCAAAATGAAGGCAAGACCACCATTGTACACATTTTTTCCAATACTATTACTGAATTTTTAGAACTCAACTGTGAAGATTCATACTCCAAAAATATGTAACCACATGTTTAAATGTAAGCACAGAAAAATCAATCTCCCTGAAGCAAAGTGGACTAGCAGACCACATTGTTACTGCTATCCTCAAAATCATCACACAGATCTATCAGACTGATGTTACAACCAACCAGGCAACCATTTCTGTTTCTCTTCAGCTGCTTATAGACAGAAACATGAACGGCTCCAAGTTTAGTTCTTCAGCACCTCTGACCAAATACAAAAAGAAGTCCTCAGCAGGAACAGTAAAAAATATATTAAACATACAAAACCACCATCTTAAAAAAAAAAAAGAAAAGCCATTCTGGAGAAGACAACAACTTCAGACCTTCCCAAGGTAAAAAAAAAAAAAGAAATTAAGTACCGGTAATTTCATTCATTACCTGCCAAAAAATGCCACTTTCATGTGCCTCCGTGAGAGCACCTCTCCAATGACTGCCAACTTGTTTTTATATGCTTGTATTCTTGCTAGTTCATCTTCTGTTGCTACATGTTCAAGCTCTGGATTCTTGTATGTGGCTACACACAGAAATGAAAAACATAAAAGCAATCGCATACAGAGAATGTGCTCCGTGATACAAGGTGTAAATCATCAGTACTTTAACATGCCAACTTGCAAATCTTAATTACAGTGGTAAAACCCCACTACAGACACTGATACCAGGCCTTATCATTTGACAGCTCTGCCACAAGCACTGGTGAAATCATGACATAAATCACTTCAGATCAATCGCCAATCCAACTGCTCATCCACTAACGCTGTGAACACGGCCTGCTGGGCTCACCTGCTCAGCTCCTTGGGACACCTGCTTCCTTCAGAAAGGAAAGCCAGGACCACTCATGGATACACCAGCTAAGCTGGGCTGTCATCCTCCTGCAGAGCTCAGCAGGGTGATGAGCAACCAACTCTGTGTGGCCACACTCATTCCATGCTGCCAAAACCTTTGAGGGTGTGACCAATGGTTTCTTGCATTGCATCACTGATGCACCTTTCTGCTGAAAAATGGGAGAACCTGTTTGTCCTTCCTTCTATGCAAAAGAAACCACCACAGAACTATAAGGACAGAGTAGTTAAGCTTTCACCCGCATGGAAAGGAGGCCAGGCTGCCAAGACAAGTGACTTAATCAGCTCTTCAGGTACGTAGCTATGCCAGGCATTCCTTCCAGCACAAGCTGAAAAAAACCCCAGTGTCAAATGAAGAATGTGACTATTTCTAAAGGTCCATGTTTGTACAAACAGCGCAGTAACAGATATCATAATGTACATTACACTGCTACAAAACATACTCAAAGCAAACGACAAGGCCCTCGTGTTTAAGGAGAAAGCTCACCTTCCACAAACGCTGCTCCCTCGGTGACATAGTCCAGCAGCTGGTCGAAGATGGCAGTGATGGTCTTTTTGGCCAGCACAAAGTGCTTCAGCGGAGAGACAGAGGCTTCTGCCATGCTGCAGCTGCAAGGGAAGGTGCATAAAAGTGACCAAACACTCGGAACACCCAGCTAACTAAAACTCATACGCTGCTCATGCACCCACTAAAAAACAAAACAAAACAAAAGCGTCCGAAGCCTCAAGCCAAAGCTCCAAACTCCAAAGGGCAGTAAGCTCAGTTTGCGCTGTTTACTCTGATCTCGTCCCCTCCCCCGGCGAAACTCGGGGCCAGGTTCGAACCGATGTGGTGCTATCTGTCCCGGAAACACGAGACTCTCCCCTCATCAAACGCGGCTCCCGCCTCCCCACCGCCCGCGGGTCAGGGCTGTCCCGCCGGCCAGCGAGGACGGACTCCACTCCCTCACGGAGCCCCGGCTCGACGGGGTCAGGCCGAGGGACCGCGGCGGCCCCGGTCCTTTACGGAGCTTCCCTCGGCCGTGCTCCCTCACGGAGCTCTGGCTCGGCCGCGGTCCTGCATGAAGCCCCGGCTCAGCCCGGTCCCTCACGAAACCCCCGCTCGCCCCGGTCTCTCACGGAGCTCCCGGTCCCGGCCCCTGTCCCTCACGGAGCCCCGCTGACTCCGGCCGTGCCCGTCACCGCCGCCGCCGGGACGGGGGGCGTCACTTCCCTTTCCTCCTCCCGTGACCCCGCTCGGAGCCCGCCCCGGCACCGCCATGTTCAGTGCGGGCTGAGGGCGGCCGCCGCCATGTTGAGCGCGGGCAGGTCGCGAAATGGAGCCGGGCAGAGGCCGGGAAGCACCGGGACCATCAGCCGGGGGTTCATCCACAGCACCACGGGCTGATCAAAGTCTGCCAAAGTGACAGCGCTGGGGACTCTCAGGAGTTAAAGCGCACTGATTCCTCATGCATTTGATAGCGGGGCATTAGGAAATAAGAACCACAATGAAAATCGGCGACAACAGCATTCTCGAGAACACGTTATTTGAGGATTACTAATCCACTGTATTTTAAGATCTTGCATGAATTTGTGGGATGTATAAAAACTGTTTTGAAGTCAACAATCTTTCACATTAAAAAAAAAGTTCTTTTTCTCAAAAACAAACATGATCCAGGCATCTGACACACAGAGATTTGTTAAGGTTGGAAAATACCCCTGAATTCGAGTCACACATCGAAACTAATGGTTCAAAAGTCTGAAAAGCAAGGAATCAAATACAGATTTCTCACAAGTTCAAGACACTACCAAAACCAATCTCATGATTTTGCATAGCTTCTGCTTGGAATGCTGTTCCTGAAACAGCTGAACCTTGCAGGTACCAGTGAACAACCAGAATTTGATACTTACTGCCTTGGAGAAAAATAATAAATACTGGCACAGTCCTGGTTCCTACAGCCCATTTCAGCCATTCCAGACCGAGATGAGCTGCTCAGGCTCCAGGGTGACAGATGTGTGGCAGTACCAGAGCAGCTGCACTCAGCTCAGAGCACTCACCTTCCACTGACGCGCGTCACCCAAATAACCCAAATGTCTTCCCTTTGCTGGGAACACCACGCTGTCCTTGGCATGCTCAGCCATGCCTGTCAGCCTTCTAGATTCTAGGCAGACTCATTATCTATTTTTCCTACTACTTAGTAACTTTCTTGCTTTAACATGCAGATCCTGTGGAAGCCAGCAGTGTACTTGTGTTCCCTTTTAAAATGAGACATGCTACTCCTGTACACTTCCATTTACTCCCTGATAGATATCACAAAGAAAATACTAACATTAGTCCCTCATTTATAAAATCCAACCTAAAACGACCTTGGATACATTTCCTGTTTAGACACTGCATTTCAGTTTGGAATGATTTGGCTTCACAACATTCCTGTGGGGTATTGTTTTGATTCCCAGTTTAGAGATGAGAAATAACTCAAAGACAGCCATGAAGTTATTCATGTCAACAAGCAAGTTTGTGGTGTCACAGGGCTCTGTGCTGGCACAGGACACCACCCTTCCTGCAGGGGACACAATGCTGGTCTACACAAATATACACACTTCTTAAGCCCCCTTATTTATTTCAGGGGTTTCTTTAATGCCTTTTTCCACTTCTTGTCACTGTTTCCTGGAGCAGCTTTCTCTCCAGAGCTCAGCTGTCCCATTCCACCCATCAGCAGGAGCAGAGTTTTCAGAGAACCAACATTTCCCCTTTCAGATATATGAGCAAAATTAACTTTCCATATATAAAATAATTCATCTTAGTGTTAACTATATTATTGCTACCATTTTAAGCCAGCCAGGACGAATGTGTTCAAAATAGGAAATGAGGAATTCTACCACAGATACTGTACAAGGGACTAATAAAATACAGCAGGACACCCTCAGGTTGCCCTTTTCAATGACAAAACTCAAGATTTAGTAGTACATCAGCATTTCAAAGTGACAGAAATGGTCTTGCCTTCTACAACAAAATATACACTAATGGGTTCATAGACTTTCCAGAAATACTTCTCTGGAAATCAGAACTTCCACTAACTGGTAACATTCAGCCAAGTTTTATCCTTAGCTTTAAGAATCAAATCCAAAGACCCTTGCATGCCTTGAAGCTGATAACAGCAAATCTCACTTATCAACAAATGTTTGATACATTAATTATCTCTATACAAAGCTTGCATTAGACAATCTTACATTACAAATTTACAATCAATGCAGAAAGAAATGTAAACTCCACCAGTAATTCATGGATATTTTCACCGTGATATCTAGCATAATCTAAGTGACCCCACTCTTGTTTTTATCTGTCCAAGTATCCAGTTGGAAATAAGAGCTACATAATGAATTCACTTCCAAAGATTCCAATGGCAGGACAGTGCTATATATAATATAAACAAATGTGTGAAATAATTTGAGGCATTAGTAAAAATTTTGTAATGTACCAGTGTTTTAAGCCCGTATATAAAAGTTTAAAATTTACAGAGTTAAAACAATATTCCTCAAGTTACTAGTGGTGAAAAGCTAATTGTAAATATACAGAATTATTACAATATAGGATACTAGAGGTTTGCTCTAGTCAAAGGTTGGTGATATACATAATTTCAGTGAGATATAAATTGTGTAAGAAATTAATTTTGTACATTCTCAGCAGGATCACTACAAATTCCTTTTGCAATTACTCTTTAGAGCATGATCCAATCTAAAGCCAAGCAACGAGTGTCTCCTCAGTGCATTAAAAGACAAGAACTGAAGGTAAATAATGGGAATATCACGTGGGAGTCATGTAATACATGTGAGGAAGAGTGTGTTGTACATGTGTTGGACAGTCCCACAGATGGGACTTAAACATGGAACAAAGTGAACAGTGAGGTCAGAAAGGTACCCCAAGAGAAAAACAGGACAATTAAAAAAGCTTATCAGGAGCATGAGGTGGGAAATGAAGGCTGGTATGTGAATTTGGAGATGTCCATGCCTGGGAATTTTTGGAACACCCTTATCTTTGGCAGGCCAGTACTATTGCTAAACACCAGTGCAATGACCTGCTGCCAGAGGGTAACATGAGCTGGATGTGGAACTGTGACCAGTATTGGGTTATTTAAGCATGGCATTAGGTATTTGCTTTGTTTTTGTGCCTTTTTAAACTCAAGAGAGCTGGTCCTGTACACTAGACATGAAAGAGTGGGATGACCATCAGAACTGGTATCACAACATGCAATTACTCCCACTGTCCCTCCCCCCAAAATCTGATCCATCACACTGTAAATGTGATTATTCCTACTGAAACCACGAGACAAGGAAATTCACACCACTAAGTACTACACATGCTATGCTGATATAAAGATGAAAACATTAGAAATGTACAATTGCTGTTAAAATTGTATTTAATATCACATTCCAGTGACTGGAAATTAATTCCATTTCTAACAAATTGATTACAGGGAAAGAAAGCAATCACACCGTCTCATGTATCTGAAGATGACTTAAAAGATCTTTTTCATTCCCAAACCTCATTAAACAATCAGTACACTTATGAGGCAAATCTGCTGAATGCCTGAAATCCAAATGAGTTTTAAGGTCTTCAATCTGTCCCGTTGAATATTCACAGTATTGACACAAGTAAATCCCTTCAGATAAATGAGAGCTTAGGTGCTTGCAATATTCCAACATACCTGAAAATCCCTTCCCACAGTCATCACAAACATGAGGGAATATTTTGGTGTGCTCAATAGCTACGTGCCTGTTGACATTTGTATGCAGCCTGCTCCTAAAGCCGCACACCTGGCACACAAAGAAGTTTTTGCATTTGTCAAAACTGATTTTGTTGATGAGGCTGTACTGGCCACGCTCCTTGTTGTTGTAGCTGTCGCTCAGCTCGATGAGCCGGCACGCGTGTTCGTTCACCACGTGGCTGTGCAGATCCTCGGGGTCGTTTGTCTCGTGCTCACAGAACTGACACAGGTACTGCTCATCACAGCTGTGCTCCTGGAAGTGCAGGTACAGCTCGCTGCTGGAGGAGAACTGCACATCACACTGCTCACACCAGTAAAGGTGGTCGTTGAAGTGAGTGTCTGCTATGTGCTGACTCAGATTCTCAAAAATCACCGTTTTGTAATCGCAGTATTTACAGATGTATGGGTCCTCCTCGTGTAGTTTGACGTGTTCAATGAGCTGCACTTTGCTGGAGAAGCTTTCTTTACAAACTTTACAGACGTGAGTGTCTGTACATGTCTTATGCTTCAGGATCATGTGCTGCTTTAGATCAGAGAAGTACTTGCTGTTGAACTCACAGAGCTCACACTTGTACAAGCCGCTGCTGTTGGCCCTCAGCAAGGGCCATTTCTGTTGAGCTGTGATATTCAAAGCCTGGTTCTTCTCAAAGATTTTACAGGTCTCCAGAGGGATTTCCTCCAGGTCTTCAGCTTCCAGCTTCTCAGGTGACACAGTCTGTGTTTCTATATCGTGAACTTCTACAGCATTCACTTCTGTTGTAGAGATTTCTACAGTTTGGATATCTAGAGGTTTCTCTTCTTCTGTGGGGCTGTCACTGAATATAGGTGAGTCACATAAGTCTCTGCACACTCCATTGTTAGTACCTTTATCTGCAGGAGGAAATACACAATAGAAGGTTTAAAAAAAAACACTACAAAACACTTGGGCCGATTTTTAACTTTTCAGTCAGCTGCAGCAGCTTTCAAATGCAAAAACCAGTTATTTTTCCCCTGCCAGACTATGCTGTATTTTCAGCTAACAAAGCAATACCAGAAACTATAAATCCTTCACCTCTTCTGTCGAAGCAAGGAAGTTACATGAAAAGCCAGCAGCAGCTGTGCTCTCCAACCTCCCAGCACCTCAGCTGCAAACACAATGACCTTTACCTTTATCCTTCCTTTTAGGGTCTGTACAGTGCATCCCAGCATTTGAATGTGCCCCGCTCCAGTGAGAGCTCCCAGCATGCACCGGACTCCCATCATCATCTGTGTCCAGGCTCTGCACAGGACTGTGGAATCTACCTGCAAGGGGAAGGGAAGCATCTCCTTGTCATCATTTGTCCATACTAGCATCCTCCTGATTCCTTGGTTTAGTCACAGATCTTATTTACTATTTATTTATTCTACTTGCATAAATTTATCTTTATATACTAAGCACATCATAACCTACATTTAAAAAATGTAACAATAACTACCTTAAAAATTCTTTTCATAGATGCATAGGAAAACAAAAGAATTTAAAAAGTAGCAACTCCGTTTTTAAGATTTCAGCAGAAAATAGTCAGCTGATTACACTGAAAAAAACTTAAAATCCTTAAATGAAATGTTACATTTAAAAGACACAACTTAAAAAAATATTCTTCAATATTTCTGGACATTGCATTTTAAAATATTATACTTTCTAAGACTTCTGCAGACTTGTTGGTTAAATTATTAAAGTGAAAAGAAAAATAAATACACTAAAAATCCACCATCACATTTGCTCTGCTAACTCTCCACCCACTATTGGATGTTTTATAAAAAGGCATTTTGTTTTCCCAGGTACAAGTACAGTTCAATGCAACTGCTGGTAATTTCCATCTGAACTCATCAACTTTGTTACCTAGGTAGTGACTATGTGAAGTAGTTTAATCACCATTATAGACGTGAAATTGAAGGGTCTTTTTGTTGTCATTGTTTCTACTTTGAAAACTGTATTTCAATTGTAACAATTGAACAACCTTCCACCAGCCTAAGGCCCATCAGATCACAAGGATGCTCAGACATCACCCTCTATATATTTGCTTCTATGAACAGGAACACGACACATTAAAGAATTGCAGAATAAGACCCCAAAACATAGTCTTACCTCTGTTTATATCTGGCTGTCTCATGGAACAGACACTATAGCAGTGGTCAGAAAAAATTCCACTGTTGTCTATGTATCTGCTTGCACCTGAAGAATCTAAACCAAAACATCAACAAAAAAAGTTTAAATATGAATCTCTTGGTGTAGCTACAGACATGTTTCATGTTCATCAAAATTCTTTTCACATTTCTGCTTGTTGTTTTGGGAGAATTCCTCTTGTGATTTACACCTTCTAGCTGCTGCCCTGATGATTGGAGTACCAGGTCTCTGCTCCCACTGAGGACATTGACAAGCGCATTGCCCATTCAGTGCTGAACACTTCTGTCTACCCCCATCCCAACTTCTACCGAATTCCTCCCCTCTGTGGAAGCACAACCACCTTCATTTGCAGCTTCAGCCAGTTCCCCCATGTGCAGGCAGGACAGAACAAACTGTTCAGGTGCATTGGCTCCAAGTGGCCCAATAAGGGAGCCTGCAGAGTGGGTGCTGCCCATTCAAGCCAAGATTTCTTATCCCACCCTTTATGTCACTGCTTTTCCATGTATTGGCACACGTGGTCCCTTCTTGTTAAGTTATTGTTCTGAGAAAAAAGATTAACTTACTCAAGTGTACATAACTCAAGCTCTAGACTGACCTGAGTAACGAGAAGGATGCAGAGTCTTCCTTTTCCTCTTTTTAGGATGTTCGTTCATTTTGAACAGTCTAAATGAACTGTAAAGTAAAAACATTAAAGAATTAAGACTTCTTGGTATCTAGTTTATCTTTCAGGACCTTATAGAACAATACAAGGATTTTGAAAACCTGCATATCAAATACAAAAGATTTCCTACTCCCCCTTCTTGCCCCCAGCCCATTTTGATACAGTTAAGAATCCACTAAGTGCACCCTTTTTGTCAGAGACAGGACATTCTGAGGCAGAGCCCTTCACAAACAAGTTTTAATGTTTAAAATACTAACACAGTCATGCTTTCTTACCAAAAATCCTAGACTCTTCAGTATCAGGAAGCAGAGCAGCTAAGAAGCTGATGGCTGTATAGCTTCCAAACGTAGTGAATGCATCAGCTCAAGATTTTCACCTATGGAGTGACAGCATTTTAAACCACTTAAAACTTTAGCATAAAATAGAAAAAACACGGAATCGGATACAAGTGATACAAGTACTGCAAAGAAGAATCTATGGAAATTGAAGCTAGAAAGAAACATAAGTTGATATTAATTTCGGTTTAGAGCATCAAAATTAGTAAGGTGGATGCACCGGTGTATTTCTTTTTCTTTTGTCTCAGGCCAGTTGGCTTTCACTGCACTTAGCAGCTCCTGAGAGCAGAAAAATATCTGGAAACAAAACAAAAATACTTGAGCTATATACGGGACAAACAGTCTTGAAGAAGAAAAGACTGCAAACAAGGAATGTGACGTGGGTTGCCATAACTGAAGAGCACTTGCGGGCCCAGGATCTTCTGCAGTCAGTGCCATGTACCAGAGGTGGAAGGAGGGGAAAAAAGGGGCCCTGATCAAGTCAACTGTGTTCTCCTGAGATTAAATATTTTCTGCACGAAAATTTTATTTCACGGGATGGAAACATCATTGATTTTAACGTTATATCATGATCTAGAAGGATCAGTACCCTCACCGTTTTCTGTGATTGCAATGGAAGAACCTACAGCGCACTGATACCGCAAGTCTCACCCCAGGTAACGCGCTTGAAAAGCTCCAGGGACCGCGGGGCAGCAAGGCGGGTTGTTGTATTCCAGCGGCTTTCCCTGGCCCTGAAAAGCGGGACCTGGGCCCCGCGAATCGGGATCCCGAGCGGCCCCGGGGCGGCGCGGCCTGCGCGGAGGCCGCACGGGAAACCTCTGACGGCAGCGCGGCAAAGGCACCGCTCCGCCCCGGCGGCAGCCGCGGAGCCGCGGGCAGGGGCGAGGCCGCGACCCCGCTGTGTGGCGGGAGAGGGCCCGGCCCGGGGCCGCACCGGGAGAGCCGCGGGNAGCGGCCGCCGCCCGCACCGCCCCCTGCCGGCCACGGGCTCCGCCGCACCCCGCCCGTCGCCATAGCGACGGCGAGGGGGCCTAAATAAACCTTTAATCTGTGTTTCATCTGTACCAGACACCGTCAGCACAGCGCACGTTTTCATCTACAGGCCTCGTCCAGGGCCTGTAAGGCAGCTGGCAGCATGTAAGCCTGCTTCAGAGCAGTGTCAGCTCACAGATGTTCAGATTTTACACAAATGGTGTAAAAGCCAGAACTTCATAAAGCTCAACTTTACTTTTTGTGTCAATGTAGAAGCTGTCCCTTACAACTACTGTATAGGAGAATCAATATAAAGTGTATTATCAACATTTACAGTACAAGAAAGAAATATATACATACAAGAAAGACAAGGAGCTATTGGAGAGGGTCCAGCGGAGGCACAAAGTGAGGAGGGGTCTGAAGCGTCTCTTGTGAGGAGAGACTGTGGGACTGGGCCTGGTTAGTCTGGAGAAGAGAAGACTGACAGGGGATCTTACCAATGCACACGAATATTTCAAAGGTAGGGGCCAGAAGATGGTGCCAGACTCTTTTTGGTGGTTCCCAGCAACAGCATAAGAAGCAATGACCATAAACTAAAACACAAGAAGTTTCACCTCAGCGTGAGGAAAAACTTCACACTGAGGGTGGCAGAGCACTGGAACAGCTGCCCAGGGAGGTCATGGATTCTCCCTCTCTGGAGACATTCCAAACCCACCTGGACGTGTTCCTGTGTTACCTGCTCCAGGTGACCATGCCTTGGACTGGATGATCTCCAGAGGTCCCTCCAAAAATGAACAATTCCATGATTCTGTGAAATATGTATGTATAAATAAGTGTTTGAAAATTAAAATAAGCAACTCACCCTTTTCCAAATTTACAATCACATTGCTTTTAGCTGATTTAATCTTCACTTTTTATCATGCCACAGGAAAAAGCACCAAGTTGTATTGGTTCACAAAGCAGAACATTTCAAACATCATCTTACTATTTTGAAAAATTCCTCATTAATTTTGAAGACATGAGGGAGGCCACTACAGTCCCTTATTTCCATGACTTAAAACAGCGTATGGAATTTTGCTAAGCATTTCATTCATTGAACTGTTTTGCTCTGGCTTAGCCTGAATTTACCTGGTTCTAAGAAAAAGTTTTGAATTAGCAGAGAATCCACAATATCACTAATAGCGTTGCTCCACTGATTAATAAAAAAAGAAATTATGCTTCTAGCCTTAGTTTTATTCATTAGCTGGCAGATGCAACTGGGCTTACTCTGTCCATAAAATCCTACCTTTAGCCTTTGTCCTGAGGCTGGAAACATGCCTTTAGGGTAACGTGATTTGCTTAGAGCCAGATGGAAAGAGCTCCATCCTATGATCCCACAGGAGTTTTGGTGGTGAGCAGTGAAAAAGAACTCAAGGTGTCCTTTTGCTGGCACACTGCTGAGCCCTCAGAAATTAAATGTATGTCTATGATCTCCTGCGCTGAGTTACCAATCAAACCAGATCCTGGTGTCCCAGTTCATTTTGTTCTCTGCTTTTTATTCCAGCCATGGTTGCTGAGGTTTCCCCAGGACAGCTTGTGTTAAAGCTCTCATAAATTGGCTACAGACACCCAAATGGGTCGATGCCCACATACTTCTCCCTCTATTCACCAAAATGTTGTCCATACAAGTGTTCCAGAAAAGCACTTTCCCCAGTTCCCAGCGGAGGGCAGTGATGAGAACGTAAAATCCACACTTTGCCAAGGGAGAGGAAAAAAAACCAAACCCAAGACCAAGCTTTTGCTTTGAATTCACTCCTGCTTGTGAGGCAAACTCAGACGGACCAAAGCATCTTCTGTACCTTTTGACTGATTTATTCTCCACCCAAAGCAGCACAGCCCAACACTACTTATGTCAGATAAAAAGACAAGACTTTAAGTGAAAGAAAAACATCTGAGGAGGATCCCCTTTGAAGCTGCAGACCCAGTTCAAAGTCACAGGCATCAAACAGAGCTATCAATGCTTTAGACAGAAAAGCCTAAATGAGTCTTGTTTTCTAAACCACCATGTACTTGGGATGTTGAGAGAGCTCTGGGTGAGGTTTTAATCACTCAGAACAGACTCCAGCTGGAAATACAGAAAAGTCCATGTGATATCCACATTCTTGTTTAAATGGGCAACATAGATGATGCTCGTTTCAATTAGTGGGGATGTATCCTGACCAAAATAAGCATGGGGTAAACCCTTTCTTCAATGAAAGCTGTTAGCATAGCTCATGAGGATAACCTTCACTGGAGGTAGAGTCCTTAGTGTTTAAAAGGACATGTAGGAGGTTACCTGACATATCTTGTCTAGCATCAGGTTCTTTGCTCTTTTTTTACATGGGTTCAGACTAGATCAAGGCTTTCCAAGGCAGGTTGGAAAACAGACTGATTTCTGAGCATAAAATCAGGAGGGCTCACTGAGATTCCCATGCTAAAGCAAACTGCCCACATTCCAAATCTTTCTTCTGTTTCACCAGCATTATTTTGCAAATTTTCTGGGATTTTTTCATGTTTAGACAGAACTACCACCAAAATCACACCCTGGCACTAAATGGCAGTAAAGTCTAAAATCTGTATTTGAACAAGAGCTGATGATCCCCCTTTCCTGAACCACTCTGTATGATTAACACACAGTTGTAGCCACTCACAACTATTTCATTGTTATTAGGAAAGGTAAAACTCACCTTATGTATAATAAACACAAGTTTAACCTGTTAGTTCAGGTTATTGAAGTAGCTACTTCCAAACCCCCAGCCATACTTTTCAGACCAGAGCTCTGCTGAAGCTTCAAAATAAATATAAGGACGATGATGTCCATCTTTTGTTACGGAGTTGATCCAGCACAGACTGAGCACCTGCTGGAACACAGCCCTTCTCAAAGCTGGGCAGTGTGACCTGAAACAGAACTGACCAGTGTACAAAGCTTAGAGCTGACTGGGGACAAAAGTGTTCTGAAGGGGCCTGATCAAAAACCCTGACACTTGCTTCATCACTCCAAAAAGAAGTGAAATCCTCAGCAACAGAACTCAAATCAGTTTGTTAGCAACTGAAGTCCAAAGTAGGCCAACGTGTCCACAGAAGGCATTTCTTTGCAGCCTCATGCTCTTATACTGCCAGTGAGTAATTTCCCCAAATATGTTTGTCACTCTTTCAAAATTATTATTGGATACAAAAATATAACCTTGTTTGTTTGTTTTTTAAAAACATAATTTTGGTAATGAAAGTATGAAGCATATTTTTCAAAACCAGATTGATTTAGCAGGGACTGTAAACCATCCAGCTGAAACACTTCAATAACATCATCTCTCTTGTCACAGCTTTTTACAGCCCACGTCTAAAACTAAAATAAAATTACTTATTTTGAGGATCAGCATTTACAAGAACAAATGCCACATGCATCTTGCACTTTTCACCCAGAAATAATGCAAATTCTATTTCTGTTCCCCCCAAATTAACTGAGGTATGCAATTTCCATCTCCTTTCTTCTAGCTTTTCATGAAGGCAGAGCTGCAATACCAAATCACACACCAAGACTGAATATTCCTTAAATTCTCACTTCAGAATTCACAAGTGTACCAACCATATCATTTTAATTTAGTTGTTAGTATATACATTAACACTCAGAAGTGTGATAAAAACCAAACAAAAGTAGTTTTTTTTAATAAACAGCATGATACAGACCGCGAAGATAAATAAAAAGCAGACTTTTTACAGTTTCCCATGAACATGAACTACAATAAGTATCATAGGCCAAACTTTTGTTACTTAAGTAGCACAGCAGAAGGGTTAAAAAAGGGGTTGTAGTTTTTTTTAATTTAAAGTACTGCAAGACTATTCTCAGTATGACAACACATGCACCTTGCTGCATCTTAAATACTTTTTGGCCCATTATTACTAAAAATGTCTTGCTTTCTACCTACTTTACCACAGACCTTTATCACAGAATGACACACATATGGCAACATCTCCCCCTGCCCCAGTAGTGGTTATTTCAAAGGTAATTGTCTCCTTTTTAAAAGATATTTGAAGCACTGGTGGGTGTTTATACTCTCCCTTTGATGCAGACAGTAGCTGCTCCCTGCTTCAATGAAGTTACACAGAGGCATCGGGAACTGACACCCTCCTGGGCTCTACTTCCCCAAAATGCCAACAGGATCCTGGGCTGCCTTAGGAAGAGCAGATCAAGGCAGGTGAGCCTTCACCCTGCCCCTCTGCTCAGCACTGGTGAGGCCACACCTGGAGCACTGGGGTTCCCAGTACAAACCTGATGTGGAGGTACTGGAATGGGTCCATGAAGGGCTGTAAAGGTGATGGGTAGGAGAGGAGGCTGAGAGAGCTGGGATTGTTATCCTGGTCAAAGAGAAAGCCCAGGGGGCATCTGGTCAATGTACATAAATACTTGATAGGGAGGAATAAAGACAGGCAAGGCTTTTGTCAGTGCTGCCCACTGAAAGGGCATCAGGCAATGAAACAGAAGATTTCATATAAACATTACCAAGAAAAAATTGACTGTGGATTCCTCTTTCTCAGACAGACTCTAAACCCAGCTGGACAATGTCCTGGGCATCCTGTTCTGTTGCTGACCCTGCTTAGAACAGGGTGTCTGGGCTGAATGATCTCCAAAGTTCTTTGCCAGCCCCAACGGTTGTGTGAAAGTTCTGCAGTTACGTTGTCATTTACAATGACAACAACACTTATAAAATTTCAAACCCAAGAATCCAGGACATTAGACTGCAGCCACATATATTTAAAGCCCTTTTCTCCACCAGGGAAGTAGATTTTGCTAGTGTAGTGGATATTCACAGTTAAAACTTGGAAGAGGTGCAAGGGGGCAAAGAGAAAGTATGAAACTCCCAGATAATGAATTACACATTTATCTTCACAAGAGAAAAGAATTTGGAACACAGCTGCTGTAAGACAAGAAGATTAATCTATTACTTTTCTTTTCCCAGCCCCAAATGAAACAGTAAGACAATTTTGGACAGCCTGGGGCAGTTGATAATTCAGGATATAGAACACTGTTAATAAAGCCTCAAAACAGACTTAAAATAGTTAAAGAAACAAGGCAGAATGAGATTCCAACTATGAATATCCATATTTTGGCTCACAAGAATTAACTAAACTACAACAGACATAAAGACTCTTGAAAGAAACAGCTTCTGCCTGAATTAGGCTTTCAGTAACTTCAGCAATACAATTAAGTCAGGTTTAGCTGTGATTAATTTTATTACTGGAACAGGAGCCTAACAAAATGGATGCAGTTACACTGAACTGAATGGCTCCTGAAGCCATTTAATAACTACTGGGAATCAGGCACCAGAATTTCAAGAAGAATCAAGACAGAATACTGTATTTTTTGCCTTCCTTCTGCTGCAGGAATATTGCATCACATACAGAAGTGACAGTAAGGACACTTAAAACACACTTACACAAACCAGGGGGGACACTAAATTCAAAGTACAGGCAGAACATTGCTTCAATTGCTCTTCTCTTACAAATATTTTATGATGTTCTTTTGCTCTGGGCATGCCCCAGAGAGGTGTTGGAGAGAGAAGAGAAGAGAGAGAGGGATTCACCTCTGGCCTAGAGTCAGGAGCACTACCACAGCAAGACCTCAGACTTTTCAGAGTCTATCCCATAAAGCTCAGAAGTCCAGAACACTGTATGGCAAATGAAGAACACGGATTTTTCCTGAGTGTGGGTTCAACAAGTCTGTAAGCTACAGAAGAGTAGGAAGAGGAAACATTTAAGCTAGCAAGCAACAAAAGTATTGGAAGTCTCAAGAATGAAACAAATTGTAGACAAGATTACTGTACTTCTGGAGAGTTGAAAAGGCTACTTTGTTAATAAAGACTACTTCAAAGTAAAATTATTAAGTGTTTAACTGGGCTGCTAGTAAACATTCCTCTCCTTATGAGAACCTTTCAGGCTGAGTCATAGGAATAAATAATCTGGAACTTTGATATACATATAGCCTAATTCTGATTTCATATACTGTCGTGAATTCAGAGCAATTCTGATGAAGTTAGTGCTGTATCAGCATAAAGTGAAATCGGAATTTCTCAAAGAGCAGAGCACCTATAGGTTTGGTTAGTGTATGCAAATAGAGAACTTCTATAGCCAGTTTCCAGTTGGCTTCCCTTCATTAACACAGATGTAAAAAAAAAGTAAAACTAAACAAAGAAAAACCCCAACATCAGCTGCAGGGGTGGTGAGCTACACATGATTTTGGACAGATAGAGCCTTACCTAAAGTGAGACAACTTCCAGCACAAAATAAAAAGATGCAAATTCATTATTTGTATGAAACATGTATTGCAAAATTAAATTGGGATTCAACAATCTGCAACAACATCCACAGCTATATAATGTTTTTAAAAAACAAGTGTGGTTCGTCCATTCAAGTAAAACTAAAACAAGAGAAAGGAGTTTAAAAAAAATCCTAGAAGCAGCAAGTTACAATTCTTTCTGTAATACCACACCATTTTCATTAACTTGAAGTATTTTCAAAATGTCAAAGACATCAATGAAAATAGTAATTTCAAGTGGCTTTTCTGATACTTGTTTTTTGAATGGGTCCAGCCCAGGTCTGCAACCTGTACAGACATGCAAAACAGGAGGAATTCATAAGTACTATTAAGAACAGACGTTTGAACATGCCAGTTATATAATGACAAAGCAAAGACAATACCTTCAAATTGTCAACAAACATGGGCTACTGACCACTGAAGGGCATTTCATACTTTACAGAAAAAGGAAAGTTGGCATAAAAACCCACAAACAACTCACCAAATCACCAACAGCAGGGTCATCACATACAAAGCTCTTACAAACCTGGTAATTTCTATATTGTCCTTAATATGGAGGCTCTTATCTTTTCCACAAGATGCCAAACCACTTACAATTTTGGTTTTATTTAAAAGCCTTTTTAAAAAAATTTTAAAACTTACACTGAAAGTCTGTTTCACCTATGAAGAAACTACTAATGCACCCTTTCAGACAGAGAAGTATGCATATATGGAGTCAGTACAGGTACTTTTTCTGCTACCTTTAGGAAAGCAATGAATGTAATTCTAAGTAAAACTAAACAGCAGCAGCAGCCTGTTCTGTCATTAAATCCAACACAGTTTCACAGTTGAAAAAGTTACTGGTTTTAAATTTTATTTCACTAAAACACCATTTCTTAATGCTTTGTGATAAAACACATGGCCCAATCCTGGGATCCTTGCTCTGGCAGTCTTACAAGAAGTTCTGTAGGAGCAAGGTGTCCAGATTCAATTCAAGCCCAAAATAAACTACTTTAGTGTTTTGTGCAGCTGATTCCCAAATTCCCAAATGATTTTCAAATCTCTGTGAAGTGGGAATAGTTAAAAATAAGCCAAATTCCAAGCTATTTCTGTAAAAATCTAGGACTCAGTTACCAGTGCTTTCATGGTCTGTAAGCAGATCTTCTTTCTGATACAGAGAGCAGATGACAGCCTCTCATTTCCACCAGGGAAAGCAAACAGTGCCTCCTCTATCCTCAGTGAAGTTACATCAGCACAGCACTGCCGTGACAGGATGCAGTAATTAGGGTTCAACACTTCGAAGCTGAGAAAAGAATTTTTGTTTTTTGTGAAACATTGGCAGAACGTTTTTCAAATGCCCATCCTGGTTATGCAAAGAACTGCTTAAAGCCCAGGAGCTTCTCCTACTTATTAAAAATTGTTGTTTAAAGGCTACAATTACCCCAAACTGTATTCTGCCTGTACCACTCTGACGTTTGCTTTCTTTTAGTATTTGATTCTCATAATAACTTCTACAGCTTATGCACAACATTTGATTGCAGTAAATTCTGGAAACAGAGCCTGATTCCTTATATGACTGTCTGGGCAAAAAGGGTGCAGAACACTGTGCTTGAACTGAAAGACATTTATACTCATATTTACAGAAGGGCTAGGAAGGGGCAAAGTACAAACAAATTTGGGATTGTAACATCCAATAAATTTGAGTTGATCTTTTCACCCAGGCTGGAAAAGGCTGACCATTTCTTGGATAAACGAGGTAAAGCATTGTTTCAACACCAGATAAATATGGATAATATAGCACCTAATGTGATGTTTGTGCAACACTTTCACTCAGTTAAATTAAGAATTATAGCCAACAGGGTTTCAGATTTTGTGATCTAAACTTAAACCGAAACTAACCCATTTTAAGAGCTAAACCATTAGTGTGTGTTGACTGCAAAGTAATAGATACTAGGGTAACTTTGCTCTAGAAAGTACAACCAAGCTTAGCAGGAGTTAAAATATTCATATGAACAAAAAGGAATATGTAATAGTCAATAAAAAGAGCAATGGGAAATCTATTGGACTACTCCAAAATATTTCGTAGAACTAAGGAAATAAAACTTCACATTTCCCATACTATCCTTGGAGCTTCTGTAGTGTTCACAAAACCAGGTTTCCCCCACAACATCAACTATCCATGCGTGCAATAATCAGCTGCAGGATCCTGACCTTGAAAGTGTCTTGAAACACCAAAGCCTTGGCTTTACAATCCCCAAAATCTTTCATAATGTAATTGATTGCACATTTTTAATATATTACAATTTGCTAAATGAAGCCAACCACTCATTACCCCATCAGTACAGCCTGCACGAAGTACAGTTTATTTATATGCTTATACTCTAATCTAACACCAACTGTCAGCATATTTTACATTACACGTGGTATTGCACTTTCTGAGTGGCACCTCGGTGCGTGTTTGCAAGTGAACAAGCTGAACCCCCCAAAGCCCCAAACCTTTGGAATTCAAGTGCTGCCAATCTAGCAAGTTTAAAATGATAGGGTGAACATCACCCACAGAACTATTATGGGCTTCACTAACTTAAAAAAACCTGTTTAAGAATTAGAAAAACAGTCCTACCTGAAGTTGTGCATAAGGGCAATCTGAAATCCTCGGTACTCTGAACAGTCTCAAAACATGGTGCCAATTTCATTGATTGCACGCATTGTAATCGTGTTAAAGGACAACAACTAGATTTACAAATATATATTACACACACGCACAAAACAGACAAAGCTATAAAATGTTTGGTAACTCCACATGCTTTGAGCTAGCCAACATATCTGTCTGTTGAACTGCTAATTATTGATCATATTGAAAATCTAAATTGCTATTTCTGACGTATCTTACTGGATTCAACAACCACTTCCAAAGGAGGAAGAAAGAGGAGAAATGGTAGACCCAAATTTTGAGGGTTTAAATGAGCGTTCTTGGAATAGCCAGCATATCACTTAAGTAATGTGAAGAGTGATTCCCAAAATATTTTTAGAGACTTAGGCCAAGTTCACCTCTGGCTCTAGTGGGTATATCCCCACTACTTCACTGGTACCTGTGTCCTCTTTNTTCATATGAACAAAAAGGAATATGTAATAGTCAATAAAAAGAGCAATGGGAAATCTATTGGACTACTCCAAAATATTTCGTAGAACTAAGGAAATAAAACTTCACATTTCCCATACTATCCTTGGAGCTTCTGTAGTGTTCACAAAACCAGGTTTCCCCCACAACATCAACTATCCATGCGTGCAATAATCAGCTGCAGGATCCTGACCTTGAAAGTGTCTTGAAACACCAAAGCCTTGGCTTTACAATCCCCAAAATCTTTCATAATGTAATTGATTGCACATTTTTAATATATTACAATTTGCTAAATGAAGCCAACCACTCATTACCCCATCAGTACAGCCTGCACGAAGTACAGTTTATTTATATGCTTATACTCTAATCTAACACCAACTGTCAGCATATTTTACATTACACGTGGTATTGCACTTTCTGAGTGGCACCTCGGTGCGTGTTTGCAAGTGAACAAGCTGAACCCCCCAAAGCCCCAAACCTTTGGAATTCAAGTGCTGCCAATCTAGCAAGTTTAAAATGATAGGGTGAACATCACCCACAGAACTATTATGGGCTTCACTAACTTAAAAAAACCTGTTTAAGAATTAGAAAAACAGTCCTACCTGAAGTTGTGCATAAGGGCAATCTGAAATCCTCGGTACTCTGAACAGTCTCAAAACATGGTGCCAATTTCATTGATTGCACGCATTGTAATCGTGTTAAAGGACAACAACTAGATTTACAAATATATATTACACACACGCACAAAACAGACAAAGCTATAAAATGTTTGGTAACTCCACATGCTTTGAGCTAGCCAACATATCTGTCTGTTGAACTGCTAATTATTGATCATATTGAAAATCTAAATTGCTATTTCTGACGTATCTTACTGGATTCAACAACCACTTCCAAAGGAGGAAGAAAGAGGAGAAATGGTAGACCCAAATTTTGAGGGTTTAAATGAGCGTTCTTGGAATAGCCAGCATATCACTTAAGTAATGTGAAGAGTGATTCCCAAAATATTTTTAGAGACTTAGGCCAAGTTCACCTCTGGCTCTAGTGGGTATATCCCCACTACTTCACTGGTACCTGTGTCCTCTTTCACTAGGGCTGAATTTGGTCCTAGGAGTATGTCTGGTCACCTTCAGTGACGTTAATGAAAACGGGAGTCTTGGACAGATAGAACTGGGTTGCAAAATTAAGAGAGTTAATATTGGACAAATCATGTAAATAAAGAATATATATTAATAATAGTTCCTATTATATAAATAGCCTTTATAAAAAAATAATCTTTCAATAATTTTAATAACTCACCTTTCTTTAGGTTCTGGAAAACATGTATGAAAAAAATCTATTCAGTTCAAGTTAGATTAAAGCAAACCTAAGATGAACACTACAGCTCTCTGTTGCACTAAACCCAATTCTGACCATTCAATTTCCAGGTTAGTCAGTTTTTGGGGATGATAGGGAGTTTCTTTGTGAAAGTATGAATTGCACCCCTAGAAATACTGAGCAGAAGAAACACCATACTGAGTGGGCCTATTTCCTACTGCTTTCAGAAACTGTGCAGATGACAGACCCAGAAATCGAAGGGTCACTCAAACCCCGCAAATGTTAATGCCTCCGAGCACATTTAAAAGGCACTGTCCTTTCACTATTGTTTTTAGATCTTTGAGCTTCAGATTCCTTCCCTTTAAACTATGCTGCTATTAAGTATTTGCTATCACTTGAATTCTCTTTCCACTCTTCACAATCCAGCATAGTGTCTACCTGCTGTACCAGATCTAAGGTAATACGTGATGGACTCTTACGTTCATGCTAGCGCTATTTTCTCTTTCCTTCTAATTTATCCTATCAAATGAGAAAAGGAAACATTCTTCCAACTTTACCTCTTTGAGCTTAAGGCATAACATGAATCATCAAATCACAGAATATGCTGAGTTGGAAGGGACCCACGAGGATCACAGAGTCCAACTCCTGGCCTTGCACAGGACACCCCGAGAATCTCACCATGTGCCTGAGAGCCTTGTCCAAACAATCCCTGAACTCTGTCAGGCTTGGGGCTCTGACCACTTCCCTGGGAGCCTGTTCAGTGCCCAACCACCCTCTGGGTGAAGAACCTTTTAAGAACCTTTTCCTGATATCCAACCTAAACCTCCCCTGACTCAGCTCCATGCCATTTCCTTAAATCCTGTCACCGGTCACCAGAGAGAAGAGATCGGTACCTGCCCCTCCACTTCCCCTCATGAAGAAGCTGCAGACCCCAATGAGGTCTGACCTCAGTCTCCTCTTCTCCAGGCTGAACAGACCAAGTGACCTTTGCTGCTCCTCATACGGCTTCCCCTCCAGACCCTTCACCATCCTCGTAGCCCTCCTTTGGACACTCTCTAACAGCTGATTTTTTTTTTTATACTATGGTACCCAACACTGCCCACAATATTCAAGGTGAGGCCACCTCAGTGCAGAGCAGAGCAAGACAATGCCCTCCCTTGCCTGGCTGTCGATGCTGTGCCTGATGCTCCCAGGACAGGGCTGGCCCTCCTGGCTGCAGGGCACTGCTGGCTCATGTTCAACTTGCCATCAACCAGGACGCCCAGGTCCCTTTCCGCAGGTGCTGTCCAGCCTCTCACTCCCCAGTCCACACGCACAACCAGGATTGCCCCGTTCCAGGTGCAGAATCTGGCACTTGCCCTTGATAAACTTCATACACTTGGTGATTGCCCATCTCTCTAATTTGTCGAGGTCTCTCTGCACATATCGTACTAAAGCTTAATTTTTGAAGTGTATAATTTTCGTGCTATCTGAAACCCTGTTTTACATTATTTTCCAACAGTTGTCTGAACAATTCATCTCTTTTCTTGCCATAAATTCTAATGTTGTTCATGGTTTGTGCAATTCCTATGCAACCAGTCTTTGCTGCTAACAGGTATTAACAGTGCAGTACCCACAAAGCGGGGTATCAGTTCTTGTTTTCTTTGCTGTCAGTTCAGTTCAAAGCGTGTTGCTTTATTGTGTGGAAAATCCAGTCCATTTTTGTTGTCCAGCCACCATGGTGAGCATCATTCATTTGCTTCATGAAGTACTCAAGAGCCTCCTGCTCGGTTTTGTCCAATGCAAGGGTCTTTCGAATGTATGCAATATCATCAAAGGACTGCAGTTCTGGCATTCCTGAGCCAAGCATCATGGAGAAAAGATTGATGAAGAGATTGGCATGCTGTCGAATTGCTAGGTAAGCCTTATAACACATCTCTTGAAACCTGGAAGAGGCCAGGGGGAAAAAGCTCAGTATTTCTCTACTGGGTGCATATTACTGCTTCACCTCCAAAACAGTTTTACAGGTAACCAGACACTAAAAAAAGTGGACAGTCTTAGCCTAGTAAGTCAGCATAATGTTGCTGAGAAGGTGCACTCATTTTCCTACTTAGTTTATCTTCATTGGTGTAAGAATTAGTAGTTGTCAGACTAACACAACATCCAAAGACAGGCTTTCTAGGCTTAAACCCCATTTGCAGTTCATGCAATTCAACACAAATTTATGTCAGTTCACAGAGCCATTTTCGTCACTGCTACTGACATTTCAGATTTCAAAGATATTTCCTGATACATTGCTAAAACCAGTGCTTTCCTGGTTATCAGAGTTGCCTTTCTCCTGTAGTTTTATGAGGGCAGCATCTGTTGCTCCTTAGATACTCTGAAGAATGCAATGAAAACATGGGCATTTGCTATATCACACTGGATAAGAAATACCCAGGTTAAGGGAAAAAATGCAAAAAGCTTCACTGCAGCATTCAGACAGACACTGTAATTCAAAATCTGTCTTCTCTTGCCATCAACATAACGAAATTAAGATTAAAATTGAAACCTCTCAAAGACCGGATCACCGGAAAGAAATATTAAGAATGACTACAGCAAGAGATTTATTTCTTTACTGTCATTATTTTAAAGCTCTTTCTCAGCAGGTTCTGGCCATTGTCACAAACTACACAGGCCAGCTGAAGAGCTGATATCAGAGCAGCTATAGGAGAGAAAAGTGTGGCTGAGTGACCAGCATGCTCCGATGCACACAACACCCAACATTTAAGAATTCTCAGTAGCTGCAGTTTTGCTGTCTCAAGAGGATTTTAAGTGTTAAATCAAAGAAATTTCAGATGTTTGAAAAATTACCATCTTTATTCACATGTATGCTGACCCTGCAAATCTCAAGTGAGATTTCATGGACCAAAGGTCATGTAAGTGCTAAGATTCCCCACTGATTTACAAGTGCATAGCTGATCTTCAACTGAAGAACTCGAACATACCACTGCAAGCCAATTAAAATACCACTTTTCAGTTAAAAGGTCTAATTATTAAAGGTCACCAGTAGTAAAGTTCATTTTAGGTACAAAACACTCTGGAGGTTAAATGCTTAAAAGAAAGCTCACCTTTCAAACTCCCTTGTTTTGGTACATTCTTGGGCTCCTTTACTAATCACTATTAGGAAGTCTTGTGTTAAGACAAATGGCACACGCTCTCTTTTGTAACCAAATTTTTTCTTCTTGTGATCGAGGAAGTGCCCAAAGTCAATGTGAAACAGCTTGGAAAGACAGAAAGGTATTTTAAGGTTAATAACTCCTTGTTTAAATGAAGTCACAGTAAAATTGATCAGTTATAGTTCCGATAGACTTTTTTTTTCCAAAACAAACTTATACCAAAGTGAGGATGACCTCAGAGTACAGTTTCAGAAAAACATCTCTTACTTGTCCATCATCTTTGACCATGATGTTACTGTTGTGGCGATCACCAATGCCCAGGATAAAGGTGGCAACACAGTAGCCAGCACAAGAACGTGTAAACAGGTCAATAGCTGCATCATACCTATCCAAACAAAAAAGGAGACACTTTCCTCAGATATTCTAATAACAAAGAAGTGCAAATTTTTCTTTTGCAAAAGAGCTACCAGGCAAACAAGGACAGGTAAAAAAGAAAACAAAACCAAAACCAGATGGACATAATTATGGACATAATCTCCCGTTTGATGAACTTTAGTTCTCTTGAAGTTTCCATCAAGAAGAAACACATGGACAAGAAAAACAGGCGACAGGAAATCTCACATGTCTCCTTTGTTCTTGTCCTTGAGCCACTGATGCAATGTATGGCTGTTGAACTGCAGTGCTCCTTTTAAGCCTCCTTTGCACTGAATCTGCATGATGGTGTGAGAGCTCCTCACAACCTCGATGAGCCCCACACAGTCACCGATCGACAAACAACCATAAGGCAACATCCTGAAAGACAAAGGTTCATTGGTTTTTTGTTTTTTCTTCCTTTATAGAGAATGAATGGTGGCAAGAGGTGGGAGAGGATGTATTTTTGCAGGTTCCTGTATCTGGCTACCCTTTAAGACACAGGCAACTCTAACTCTCCAAACCATTCTTGGACAAAGGCATAATTCTGCCACTCATTACAGTACTGGAGACAAAACTGTGACCCATGAGAGACAGCATAGACCAAAAGGTCCTTTTGTCCAGAGTAGGAAATGAAAACTGGGGGTTTCTTGACAGTGCAAGACAGCTCTTTTGTCCCCACCTAAAAATGTACCACACAGCAAACACAAATTTGAAGGTGTAACCTGCCTAGGATCAGTTTTCCAGAAGCAGAACAGTTTATCCTGAATGCCCTGCAGGAGCTGCTGCACCCACAGACTGTCTGGAGGTGGAGAAACTCATGCAGAACGGGCAATACCTACTATGTGGACTGAAGTGAAGATATCAACTACAAAGAGTCACTGCTTGGCAGGGCTGAGGGTTTGGCACCTTGTTCAAAGCCAAACCTACAGACACAATCACTTGGCCACAGTGTGGCTACTGCACCTTAGCTCTTGTATCCATTCCTGCTACGTAGCTCACTCAGACCCAATGGAATGAGACTTAAGTATTTTTGAAACATGATCTTATGTTCATAAAATTCAGCAGTTAACTGAAAAAATTAAATATTGCTGTAATATGCACGAAAACGTCTATTTCTAGCATTTCATTGATTACCCTTGGGAAAACAGAAGCAATCTCTGGGAACAAACCAATGCCAAAACCATTGAGATCAGCATTGCTTGGGAATGACCTCTAATGCTTACCGAAGATCAAGACCCTGATTTTGCCAGATGTTTTCCATAATTCGAATTATCTGAAGTGTCAGCATGTCCTGACGCAAGTCTGAAATAGTCAAATACATAAAGATTGCAAATTTCATAACACCAGAACCCTTAGTTAGACTTTACTTTACTTTTCCCCCCAAAACTATGTCTAAATACATCTAAAAGTAATGAGGTTTGCATGGTTTAGTGCAGGTTTTGTTCCCTCAGTAGAGAAAAGCAGGTTTTAAATAACAAAAAATGAATATAAACTTGTGGTGATTTTAAAAACAAACACTAATACCAGGACAATGGAATCACAGTTTACACATGTGTTATATCTTGAAGACATTTGCAAGTAAAAAGAACAAATATTAAATAGTATCATGTTCCACCTTGGCAGACTGAGCATCTTAGAACATATAAAATTTGTACTTGACTGAGATAAATACTTATTTCTCTATGCTTAATTTTTCTGGAAAAGAAAATGGCTTTGCTCAGCTGATTTTTTTTTTAATTTATATACTTTATATGCTTATAAAAAACACTAAGTAAAAGGTTAGGAAAATAAACAGGTATGTAGCTTTTGAATTACACTTATCTTTCCTTACCGTCTCCATTTTTAAATATTATCTCATTGTTCTGAAATAACAATTCAGACATAATGTCTGGGTTTTCCCAGTTCAACCACAGCGGCCTTTTTGCTGATGACATTATTCTGCACTCCTCAAGCCTAAAAGAGATAAGATTTCTATGAAATAGGCATTACTTGATTCTTATACCACGTTTCTCTAATACTGCTAAGTTCTCCCTGTTTTGGTCAAACTCTGAACTAGCACTAAATTAAAGATGCAAAGTTAACTGACAATCCTCCATTTTTTCAGACTCAAACCTAAATTAATAAGTGCTATGTTAACCATTTGCTAAGACCAACAGAAGAGTTGTGTTTAAGGGAATATTGTAAATATTCCTTTGGCAGTATGAGCTCCTGACAACTGGAAAAAGGACTGCGGTTCCCTGCACCTTAAAGGAACAGCTAAAGGTCATGTTGTCCCCTGATCTGTTAAACCATTAGACTGAAATGACTGTGCTCTTTATGGATTACTCTACTACAAATTCTATTCAGTGAACTTTGAAGATACTAACATTTAGTAAGTTAACACTCAACCTCAACACTGTTATTGTTACCATTACTAAACAGTCACTTAAGTATCTAGACAAACTTCAAAACTGGATACAATACCGAAGGTTTCCCAGTTGGTGTGCAGGATTAAGAGGAGAGATAAAACCTTGCAAGGCATCCATAAAATCTGGCCGTCTCATTTGTTCAACAAGAAACTTCATCTGTACCTGATAAATACACACATTCAGGTCTTGAAAACACTATTTACATGTAAAGGAGGGTATCAGATTTTAGCTTTGGTTTTCAAGCATGGTTTTGCACAGTTCTAATGTAAGTAACTTTGCTCAGCTACGTATTACACAAATTGAAACCTTTAACTTTAGTTGTATTGCCTTGAGAGCTGGACAATGGCATTGCACAGAAAACACTGCAGCTCCTCGGACAACACACCACCTACTGAAATCAGCATTTACACTTTCCTAGTTAATCAAATAGAACAGTTCTAAGTAATTCCTGTGAGTCAAAAGCAACAGTTTTGATGTAAGGACAGCTTTTGATACCTTCTGGGTCTCATCCTTTTTTTCCTGCTTGAGAATATCTGTGAGGTTAATCAACTTCTCCATAGCCTCCACCTGCCTGCTCAGATGCTTCAGGTACATTCCACACGCTCGACAGTAGGACTCCAGAAGTAAACCAAACCTCTGACTGACAGTTTTGTTGTGCATTTCAGACCTACACAGGGAGGAAGAACAGTTACAGCTTAGAGACAAGACCACTTAGAGGTGCCAAAAATGAAGCTATACTTGTGACATCTTCATACAGTCCTAAAATACATCCCCTCAAACAATCCCCTCCCTTGTCCTTGATGACACCAAGGCAAGTAGAAAACTGAGAGCACAACAAAGATGCTTTGCTTCTATTTCTGTGTCTGATTACACCAGCTTAGAACAGAATTTTTAGGTGACCTCTAGCTACAACCCAGTATGTTGTACACTGAGCTATCAAGCTCTATAACAAGCTTTTAATAAGGAAGTAAAAATTAAGTTTTTATTAGTCTTTTTCCAAGCTTTACCTTGTTGAATTGGGTGGCTTTCTTTAGGCCTCACATATTTGTAAAGTTTTATGGAAAACCTGATGGGGAATTGGGCAGCTAACAATATGGGAGGCTTTCAGCAATCTCAGACAATCCTGTTTTTAGAATAACCATCATTAGATAAAAAGAAGTACAAGTCTTAGTACTATTAAATAGCTTTTGAAACTGCAAGGCATGATTTCTATCACCAAACTATGTATTCAAACTCTTAACCAATATAACCCAATCTTTATTTTAAGTGGTAGTATTTTTCTAAAAAAGGACATTTAGTGTGTCAAACCTTTAGAACAACTAATTGTTTACAGCTCATAGGAAGCCCACCACTCCTTAACATGACATTAAGCTTACTTTAAATGCCAAAAGAAGAAGTGTCCTATCCTTTGATTGGTCAGTGCCTTCTTGAGTAAAAATCTCACAAGCTGATTATCTAAATACTGCTCATATTTCAGAACCTAGTTAAGGATAAAGAGAAAATTTTAAAAAATCAGATGCAGTTATTATTTCTACGAACAACATATAGATTAAAGGCAGTTAAATAAAAAGCCATCTATGTTTTACATTATTTTTTTCTAGAATTACTGATCTTGGTATTAATACTTGCATGTGTTAGGCTTTGAACAATATCTGCCAACTGTGCACTGGCTGCCTCTATTTCAGGAACTTACCATCTGATGCTTGCTTTACTGTTACCAAACATTTTAGCCTCAACTTGCTCAAAATTTTGAGAAGATGCTTCTGCTCATCCTTTCCCATATGTTAGGACAGCTGAAATAGCTGCCTGTTCCAGTTAGAACAGTTTTGCATCTCTGCAGAATCCTGGCATTTAGTACCAACAAGCAAAACCACAGCATTACAGAAAGATTAACATTTCATCTCCTCCTAAATAATGCGCAAAGCAAACATTCTTTTGATGACCTCTTTTTCACAACAACTTCACTTTTGCTGTGTTTTAAGCCTCTGTGATCATTGAATATACACAAGACAACAAACATATAAAATATGTTCTGTACCTGTACCAGCTGGATTAGATACTGAGACAGTTTGTCATCTGTCAAGGACTTCTCCAGACACCGAACTGCAAAAGCTCGCACCATTGGGTCTGGGTAATTGCAGTCCAGGAGCTCCATGGCTTGCTCTGGCTTGATTGAGGGCCAGTCCTTTACCAAACAGTACATCTGTGGGCAACAAGTCCAAGCAGGTTACACCTTTGCACTGGTTAGGAAGAAGCTGTAACACACAGCCATTAGAAGGTATTGTCAACACAAACTACATTGTTGTCCTCTCAATCAGCAATCTGGTATTAGTTGCCAGTTGACTTTGTTGTTTTATCCACTCTAAAAAGAATGAAAACAAAACCTCACATTTAACTGTAATTGACAAATTGGTAACGTAAGAGGGATTTAAGTAATGCCAGCGAGAGGAAATCTTAAGACCCAGACTGAGCTAAAGAACAAGAACTATGGACCAGAAACACCTGTCAATCATAGTGGCAACTCCAAGTACTCAATCAATGTATCATGCACTCATAACGTGTTTTTAACTTCCAGAAGTTTTCTTTAGAATAGCGTATTTTAAAGCTTCTTCAAAACTTAAAACTTCTTCAGTGCTTTATGTTACCTGGGCCACTTCATCTCTAGAATTCCACTTGACAGACAAAAGTAATTTGGGTAGAATTTCTGGAGTATTCACGCAATAGTGTCTGCAAAAGAGGAGAAAGTTACATGTTAGAAACATCACTTTTGCTTTGATAACCATCAACAACATCCCCACAGCCTTGCACCTTTTCCTTCCTTTGCCAGGAAGGTGCTGTCAGGATCCATCCGTGCAGGTAAAACTGCAGTAATAAGGAAGATGGGAACTCATTCAACAACTTACTTTTCTTCACAGGACTATAACCAAAGCACACAATGCAAAAAACACTTTACAAGCCTTGTCCAAAACACCAACTCCACAACACGGAAGAAGAGGGAGCAAAACCCATGACAAATTTGGAGTGAATGGGGTGAAGTTTGATCACGCCAAGAAGGGTTTTCCTTCGGTTTGGTTTTTGATTTGCAGTACCTGTGTCTCCAGAGGAAGTCCTTCTCTTGCTCAGTGATTTCAGACAAAGGGTCTCGGGTACATATGGCTCGCAGTTGCTCCTTGTCACTCTCTGTTAATTCACTATCCCGAGCTATTCTGTTACTCTGCAGAGACAGTGGCACATTAGCCCTCCACACAACTCCTTCTGTTGCCAAACCACACACATGAAATACGGTATTTTATAGCACAGCAACCACTACAGCCTATGGCATGCAATACTATCTTCTTGTATCCACTTGTTGTGGCTGAGAGCTTAAAATTTAGAAAGAGAGATGAAAGACAAGGCCTTTGATCTCTACAACTGCTTTTAGTCACTACTGGGACAAGAAGAAGTACATTTCAAATAAATCAGCTGTGGGGAGAAAGAGCAGCAGTTGACATCTGATGAACGACACAATGCAGCATGAAGTGAAACTGGTCATTTCTGACCCCAGCATGAGATGCTGAGAGCTGCTGCAAGGAGTGAGAAAAATTCAGAACTGAAAAAGCAGAACATGGGGGATGAAAATAGGTAAATAAGGGGTAGAATGCTGTAGGAAAGCCTGAGTAACAGGAAGACTGGAAGATATTAAATCTCAGTTAGTGTAAGACATTCCCCAAAGAGCACAGAAAACAGAACTGCTACAAGCAAAAATTAATTTTGTTTAAGACTTAATTTACTAAAGACAGTTTAGAACAAAGGCAGAGGTATTGAAACATTTCTACTCAATTTTTCACAGCTCATGTGCCAAGGTCATTTTTGTTCCTACACTTTCCATTTCTTAGTTTCCTTAATGTGTTTTTCACAAAGCAACATATGAAATGAGGCAGTTTCTGAGGCTTTCCATACAGAATCAATTGCTGGTATGCAATTTTTGAATTAATAAAAACACATTGCCTTTTAACTCCCTAGATACAGCTAATATTACAAACAGTTATAAATATGTGTGGTACCTGAACACACAAAATTTGGCTTCAGACCTGAACATACCCCACAGTGACCAAAAAAGGGGACAAATACAATAGTAAGAGAAAACCAGTGATATTCAAACTGACCACACATTTAATGAACTATGATTTACAAAGGGGTAAGTAAAAAGAGGATTGTGGCAGACAACAAGGTGGGGCTGAAAGAAAAGCAGCATGAGCAATGAGAGAGTGAGACCAAAGCAGTGATATATAGTCTGTTTCCCTGCCAACATCATCACTGATGTAAATAAGCTTTTCCATATTTAACTACTGACCTTACTCTAAAAAAAAGACAACATAATAATTTGAGACTTTTATTCTACCTCTGCTTTTTTTTTTTATCAAATTGTAAAGATCTCTATGTTGTCAGTGAAGTGAGTTTATCCTCCTCACCACTTTTTATTTTTGCCAGATGGAACAAAACAATGAGCTGAGCATACAGAAGCCCAGGTAAGAGGCTGGGGAATGCTATTTACCACGAAGACAGCTGTCCTTAAGCATTTATTAAGAGCCCTGCTCAGTCCCTACATAAACAGCAGCAATGCTACTCTATGATGGACTTCCTGCTGAGTGTCAAATCGAATGCCCACAAGCCGTGGTTCAGGATCCACTGGGCCAGGACTGCTATAAACAAGCCCAGAATTCCCAAACTGGAAGCTCGCTGCCACCTACGCGCTCTCCGGCACAGCCAAACTCCCACCACGAGGCTTTTCTTCACACAGACCACAGAGCTCTCTCAGGCAAACCCAAAGCTTTGAACCAGCCTCCAGAAGAAAATGTAAAACACACCAACCAATTTCACAGCCTTGGCTTTAAATACAGAGCGTTCTTAGTTTTACTGCTTTTCTGTTTTTACTTCTTTTGATCATCCAAACAAGCGCTTTGAAGAAAGCTCCAAGTCTCACCAAAAAGCCAATTGTAATGCACAAGTTCTGTTTGTGGAAAAAGGGAGATAAAGGACTACACCCATGTGTATGTCCATCAATTTCCTTAAAATTCCCTGTACTTGCGGTCGTAACTACCCCATAAACAGACAGGAAAGCGTTCTAAGCACCTCTGGGTTACACAGGTTACCTATAAACATGAAAGTGCAACAAAATAAAACAGTATCATTGAAGGAGAATTACAGGTTTTGAAAAGTTAAACTAAGTAGGTTAACACCCGAATTAGTGATACAAAATGTCAAGAACATAGTAAAACAGTTTCTCTTTGGAATGTTTTGGTTGGTCAGTGAAGTATTAGGTCACTTCACTGGTAATATAAAGAAAGCAGAATGAGTATGTTGCCCATTTTACTAAACACACAACAAAACACTGATTTCTTGATTTTACATTAAATGAGGATGTAAAAAAAAAAGTTTTGCTACTGACATACTGAGTAAAATAAAGTGATAAATAAGACTTTCATATTTGAATAGCTAATCCTGGAGGGGGAGTGTGCCTTACCTGCCCTGCATAGCTGTAGTTGAATCCCAGTTCCCGTGAAATTGTCCAATTTGCATGTTCTTCAATAACTGTCATATCTGGGAACTTTATAGGGTTGCTAAACCAATCAAATTCCAGCTCTAAGCATGGAGTTTCCTAGGTAAAGGGAATTCAAATTACTTTTTCTGCTGAATGATAGCAACCAGAATACAGTGGATTTTGAAAATGTACTCTTTAGGGGGAAGCTGGCATGCAAATACCTTATTTGGATTTGATCCAGTAACACCAATAGGATTCAACAAATCCTCCAGCCCATGAGGTACTGCCCAAAGATTCAAAGCCATTTTCCCAGATACAAGAGTGTCTGTATAATCGAACATGTTTATATTCCCCCAAGCCAATGGACAGTGCTCCTTAAAGAGATTAAAATATGATTTTTTCAGTGTCATCTATGGATTACTGAAGAGCAAGTCAGGAGAAATAACACTTTCACCCCAGATCAAGTTACATTCCCAGATTAGCAGAAAGCAGGTTGTGGAAGTTGTACCATATTTTTCTATGAATGGCTGTTATGGCAGTTCTTTTACAAAATAATACCAAAAGAATTGTAAACACATGTACACATCATCTTCACACCAGGGTAAGTCAAGCTGATGGAAGAAGTTTTTTTGACAAAGAGATTTTTTACCAAGGCCTGTAGTGACAGAACAAGGGCCAACAGTTTTAATGACAATAATTTTAGATTGCACAAAAGAATTAGTTTTTTTTATGATAAGGCTAGTCAGACACTGGCACAGGATGCCCAGAGAAGCTGTGGCTGCCCCACCCTTGGTTCAAGGCCAGGTTGGATGGGGCTTGGAGCAACCTGGGCTAGCAGAAGGGAGGTGGAACTGGATGATCTTTAAAGATCCCTTCTATCCCAAATCATTCTGTAAGGTTCATAAACCTGCTTGTAGACAAACCCCCTATGTATTACCTGTGACACATACTCAAACCCAGAATGTAATGATGCTGCTGGCCAAAATTAAATGTTGCCTGTAGATTCTCAAAAATTACTGTTTGAGATCTTGCATCAAATGCTAAAGGAATACAGATTTTCTTTACTTGAAAATTCAACTCTAAAGGTAAAAATATTGCCCTTTGAAAATAAACAGGTTAGTAACATGGGTTTAGAAAATTAATTTTAAAAGCACTTCCACCTCAAAACACTAACATTGGTCTTCATGTCTGGCAGTGAGCATGGACCTGATTTACAGTGCTGAACTGAGAAGCTTTTTTCTGCGTTGTTTAATTTCCAAACACCAAAAAAAACACCACAAGAAAAGAAACACCCCAATTTTAATCAGATTCAAATCAAACGTTGCACTAAGACTCACGGCCAGCACAGCATTTACCAAATATCTTCCCAAGTGTGATTTCAGTAGCTTTGGCTCATTAGTGTAATAAATCCTTGGTGTTTTACCTCCTTAGCACCCTTCCGGCCTTTAACAGAGCAGATGGAAAGGCAGAGCCGAGCAGCACGTGGGAGATCAGGAATGTACATGTCATACAACAGCCATTCATTCCACCTGAAAGATTCAAAAGGCAGAATTAAACCAGGTTAAAGGAGAGTGTGGAGCCAACATCATTCACTCAACCAAAAGGCATTTGTTATATTCCTAAACTGTGTATTTGCATACAGAGCATACTTTCTTACTGAAAAAAGGTTTCCATACATGCATTTGGCCACATTCACTGCTTTTGGGAATGGAAACTTCCCCAACAGCCTTCTAACCCCAACACTGTTTAAAAAGTCATGTTAGGTTCAATTCCTGCAACCTGAAGATAATGGATTTGCACATATGCTACACTGATGGAAGGTTTAGCTTGTGAAACACTTTTCCCTTCAGGGGAAAAAAGCAACTGAGAAAAAGAGCTTTCAAAACCAAATGGAACTTGAACTGTTGGAACATAAAAAGATAACTGCAAGATGGGGATGGAACGTGGAAATCCAAAGCAATATTCCTAAGTCAAATATTTTTCTATTTACTGTAGTAATAATAGCACAGATTGGTTCTACAGGAATACTTCAATTTTGTTTTCATGAACTTATCTAAGTAGAATTTAGCTCTCAGTTGGTAGAATTGTGCTTTTGAAGAGGAACTTCTGAATCCAGTTTCTTCCCCTAAGCGGATTGTCATACAGAATTTTCTCAGTTGAAAGAAGCAGCAGCTTCCAAGGACAGCATTAATTTTTCAATGTATCTGTAGCTACTGAAAGCAATTTTACAAAGAAATAACTGTGAAAGCTTTTCTCTAAGAATAAAAAAATTGGCACACAAACTTTAATTCACTTTTCTAATGTGTTCATTTCATATAATACAGATCTGTGTGATTATATCCATGATTTCAAGGTATAACCTTTACCACCTTTCCAAGATTTTCTCTCTAAAGTAGTTTGAACTATCAGTTCAAGTACAGCTGTATTCGGGGCAACTCAGAAGGAGAGCCTATTTTTCACCAACTATGTATATTATTAGTCCTTTAATTATAAAACCTAATCATATTCATAGAAAATGTACAGATAAAAATAAGAATTTCAAAAATTATTATTAAAGACATGAAGTCAGAAAATGCAAGCAAAGAATTACTTCTGCACACATACTTTGCATCTATCTTAGCAGGTGCTGAAATTTCACACCTCTCCATTAGTTGAAGTCATGAGAACAGGTGGATAAAAGATGTCTCCAATGTTTTTATACGCTCATATAAAGCTTCTTTTTGCACTTATAGGTTCAGGTGATTTATTTTTTCAGGTAATATGGATGGTTTGTCAAACATCCTGAAAATAATCAGCCCAGATCTGGCAGTCATTTCCATGTTAGCAGGTGAGACCCTCTCTCCACATTCAGCTGTTCTGCTTTAGAAGGAACCCCACCAAAACCAATCTGCAGGTTCCAGGACATCACACTGCCTTCATGCTGGCAGTGAAATCTGGACCTGCAACTGGAACAACTGCTGTTGGTCCACAGACAAAACCAGAGCTCACTTGCCTAGAGCTCTGCTGATTTCCCAGTATTCGTGTGTGAATGATGACTTATATTTATATATATATGAATTATATTCGTGTTTCAGCAATGTAAATGCATGTAGGACAGATCTGTTCAGTAAAGAAATGCTACTATTCTGTGCAAGACAAAATGCTTGTGTTTGAATTAAATTAATGCTATTTATATATATAGGGTTATGTAATATATTTTTACAAAACTTAAGATAAAGGATTCCCAGCAAGGAGCTCTACCTGAGTAATGGCTAATTTGAGCTTTTACTCCTTCAGTGCTATCATTTATGATGCCCTGAAAGTCAGGTTCTCTGCAGTCACTCAGGTATTCATCTTACCTGGGATTAGAACAAGGTACCCTCTGAGTATTCACATTGTCACACAAAGGTTCTCCCCCATGGTAGATACCTGTTCTAACATAGATCTGAAAACAACATCCATATTAGTCTTTGAAATGTTACTATAAACAAATTTTTTCATTGCAATCAACACATACCATGATTGCAACACATTATCCTTTCATTTTCAGCAAGTGAGAAACAAAAACGAAACTGAAAACCAAACAGCCCCACCACTCCCCAGCCCAAATTAATTCATGCTCTGCCAGGTGTGAAGCACAGTTTATAAGCATATCCTTCTAGAGAAAGTGTTTTGGTCTTTCTCCTCATTAATTGCAAAACTAGTTCTTAAAAAATACAGTAACAAACTTGAAATGAACACTATAAAACCCCCTGTAATTTATTCTCAATTTTTCCTGTGCCAAGGTATTGTGAAAGAATTTCTGAGGAAAGAGAGCCAGGGTTGTAGATGTCTTCAATGGGATTGAACCCTACACCTACCTTTTGCCTCCTATCACCCCACACCTTTATTTTCATAAACAAAGACAACATCCCCTCATCAAAAGCACTCTCAATTACTGTAATATATTCTTAAACATAATCACTTAGAAGACAGATAACAACATGGGTTTTCTTTTTCTATCCATTACATACTCTGCTGAAGTGCAATGCAAACTGAGTCCTGCTCCTACCAGACAGAATATTTCACTAATTACCACAACTCACACTTTTTAAGCAGTACACAGAAGTTTCCAGATGTTAAAATGTGGGTATATTCTTTAGAAATAAACACTCCAATTTAAGTAAAGAGTGGTATCATTTCATAACGTGTTAAATAACAATTCTTTTCCAATGTCAACACAGAACAGAACACTAAGGAGAGAAACCATGAGTTGCTGAAAAGCCATGTGTGATGCCATACCTTGTCTATGTCTCTAATGTTCACATTTACATATGTGGCACAGAGGATCCTTATTCTCAGAGCACTGTTTATAGTCCAGAGGGATTTGGTGGTAGCTTCTCCATTCATGTAGGGCGTGGCTGTGGAGATGCGCCTGGAGTAGGATGGCATGGTGAAGGTGTCCAGGGGCAGCTGGGTGTACAGGCTCTCCTTGGCCATCAGCATCAGGTTGGGCATGCGGCCAAGCATGATACAGCTCCTTATGTACTGCAGGGAAACACAACCGACATGCTGAGTCTTTTCAAAGCCTACACTCCTGGGAATGTAAACCTAGAGATACTCAGGAAGATAGAAAAGTGAAAGCATACTGAAAGAGCTTATCATGTCCTGCATGCACACTCTGTAGAGTGATAACAGGTACAGCACCCAGCAGTTTGAACACATTGCTGGGTAGGGTCACACAGCCGCACTCATGCAGGCTTTAAGGAAGGCTGAACTGGAGAGAGAGAAGGGAGCTGACAAAGACACCAGCCAGGTTTCTTGTAGAGCTCCTTAGCCCTGGCACAGCGCAGCACAGGGCAGATAGATTTGAGCTGTTCCTGGAAGCAATTGAGCTGTTTTGGAACAGCAAGGGCTGCACCGGCCTGCAGTGACTGATACTGCCAGTCCCAGGCAGGGAGCACAAGGTAAGCAGCACTCACACTCATTTTTGGTTCAGTTGTGCTCATTACTTTACACTCAGCACTGATCCTGACACACTTCACCTGTTCATCCAGGTCTGAGTGCTGAGAGCATTTAGTCTGGCAACACTACCACAAAGTACAGTGTGTTAGGACAGGTCCAGCCCTGGAGTTAATGAGCAAGCTCTGCTGGGGCACAGCAAAGGCAGACCAGATGCTTCTGAAGAAACCACACTAGATCAAATAGGTCTGCTGTTTGATCTTCAGATGACTCTGCAAAATTATTCATGTATGCCTGCAGTTGTTCCCCAGCTCCCAGAGTATAGAGATACTTTTCCCATTATTCAGGATCCCCCACCCCTCCTCTCCTCCACTGCTCTGAAGATCAGACTGCCAACCATTTTAGCCAGAGGAATGGGAGCAGTTTATTACAACAATATATTCCTCCAAGAGGAAGCAGCAGCAGCCTGTCAGGAAGTCTACAGGGTAACATTGTTGTCTGCTCCAGAGAGGGCTGCTCAGATGCTCTTCTGTCCCATCATGTTCTGTCTCACACTCCCAGCACTACCAAACCCAGGCAGTGAAGGATAGACAGACACAAGGAAGGCTCAGCAATGATTTCTGTAGTGCTGGAAGTCTACATTTTTTATCTTATTAAAGTAACGACAAAGGTGTAACAGGAAAACAGTTTTCTCTTTTACCACCCCTTTAGGACAGGATTTACAGTAGCAATGGTTGTTTCATAACTTACAATCTAATAAAATTTCCTGGTTTATTACATCAGCACCATGCAAATATAGCTCATCTCTTGCCATCAAAAGTCTAGGTTATTTCTGAAAGCACCTACCTCTGATTTAGCACTAATGTTAGAGAGAAACATTCAAAGAAGAAAAAAGACACTACTGATACAAATTCCAGTTCAAACTACCTTTTCTCCCCCCTCTCCCTTTTGAAGCACGTGGATTAGCCAATTTGTTTAAAGGTGCACACACTGTCACTTCCTATGTTTTGGATTAATTGAATGAAAAAGCCAGACCTAATACTGATCATTTTTCTCCCCCACAAATGTGGATTATTTTAGTGTAGTTCAAAAGAAATCCTTTATGTTACTTACCTTATACTGGCTCAGTGGACATTTTTCTAGCAAGTATTCATCACAGCCACAGACTTTTAAAATATATTTGCCCTGGTACTCCAAGACACAAAGTTTCAGTTGTTCAGATGACAGCAACATACTTCGAGTTTTCTTCCTAATTGCTTCAGCAATAACTTGCTCAGGCACACAGTCATGATTGATTTTTAGGGTGTATTTCTGCTTATCATTGTTTGGTGAGACTATTACCCAAATCACCACTATAATTTGCCCTGGAATACATGTAAAATAATGTTAGGCCTATCCTTTCCAATACAGTTTCCAAACAAAAAGCACAAACCCAAAACAACCCCCAAACCAAACAACTCCCACGCCTCCCCAACACAGAGATTCATTTTTAGTATTAAAAGAAGATGCAAACAAGATTCATAGCCCAAACTTCTGCAAGGAACTAGATGCATTAAGTTTATTTTTCACTCTAGTGTAAACTCAAACTTTTAGCCCTGAGGTTAAGGATATTTTTAGTAACTGAATACTACTGACAATTTGGCCTTCAAGGAAACAGCAGTAACTCTTTCATATTTGAGGATTGCAAGGTAACTCAGTGATTCAGCATCATTTCATTCCAGATATCTGAATGCCATAGAAAACTGCAAAGCCAACAAGCTGTTCCCACCCACTAAAAAAGTCACTTCTATTTACTGAGTTATATTTCAAGATTCAGTTAGAATAGCACAATTTTAAATACCCTTTTGAATGTACAGTCCATCGAGAAAATTATTCTGAATAATTTAAGGTGCAAGATATTGCTGGAGTATACTAAATACAGCACATAAAACAGTGATTTGCCTAAGTCAACAGCTGTACTCTTTGATTTCAAACACTGCAAATATGTTATGTTTCTGCTGTAAATATTGCCCTTACCTTTGTCTAGTTTGTTGTATATGTGTTTGGGGAGTTCAGCTGAGGACTCTACATTTGGAGGATAGACATACAGTGCTCTGCTGTGTGGCGCGTTGGCATCTCGCAGATCCACGGCTTCTTTACAGACGTTAAGAATGTTTCTTCTGAAGTCTTGTACTTCTGGATCCTTGACCATGTCAAACTCACAGACAGGCATGCCAATAGCAAAACCTACAGCATTGGAGCAGCACGAGGAAATAACTGTAACTGACAAGTAGAGCTAAAGATTTCTTCAATCAGCCACAACAAAGCTGACTTTAAGCAAAACACAGCCTAAAATACTTGCTGGCTTCTACTTTGTGGTGGTTTAGCAAACCGCATCAAACCGTGACATACTCGTATACATAATTGTTTTATATCATTCAAGAACTACACAGCTCTAAAGTTAAGTGCACTCAGCAGACACAGAAAAGGTTAGAAAACAGGTGTACATTCTCTGAAGATCCTGGAAGCCTTAAATCACTGCTCTCACAGACAACATTCCTCCTGCAGGAAAAGGACCAGGACTAAACTTCCTTTGAAGTCAGCACAGAGTTTCCTAAGGGGACCAGAGGAGCTGTGAAATCTGATTTTTTCTCAAACCCTGCCAGAATTATTGGTAGCTATTAGGACCATAATCAACTTTGCTTACAACTGAATGACAGCTATTAAATTTTTTTTAATGACCTACATTATTTAAGAACTGCAACAAGCACTCCAAGAGACACTGAACTTAAGCTCTTTGACACAGATTCATATAACAGTGCATTTCTTTCAGGTCCTCAGTCTCAGATGTAATTCCATTTACTTTAATGAGATTACTTGGATAAATCATCATTTATGCATGAGTGTTCAAATGGAAACTTTCAATTGTCGTGTTGCATGGTTACCTAACCACTGCTCTCTCCAAGTCCTGAACACGTTGAGCTTTACAAAACAGAAGTAATTTACTTATGATGCATTCGTCACAATTAAATAATTTAACAATTAGCAGTACCTCAGAACAAGTATTTCCAGTTGACAAGTCTCTGCCACTGCAGTACACATTTGTTAGCAATGAAACAGGAGTGGGTATGTTTGTACTGCCTCAATTTAACACTTAACCAAGATGTTGGGAAAAAATGCCAGATTCCCTGTGCTTCCTCAATGGATCATGGAAAATGATAAGCTACTCCAGAGATAACTCAAAACATCACAGTTTGTCTCCCCTCCACATCTCCAATCTCAGGTGGTTTTTTCCCTCCTCTCCCTATGCTCTTTTGTCAGAAGCGGGAAGGGGACAGGTGAAGAAACCTCATTTCTGAAATTTGACTTTCTAAGCAAGTTAGAGCAGTATTAAAATGTGTGTTCACAAATATGGTTTAAAATTTGTAGTTAAATCTAGAATTTACAATTCAATAAACTTCAAAATAAATTAAAACTGATTTCCCAAACAATAGAACAGGTGTTGTTCTGTAATAATACAAAATCCTGTTAATAAGAGATGAGCAAAAGATACCCTCTAACCCACAGGCAACTACAAATACATTTTACAAAGGCAAGGTGAACGAAACAGACCAGAAAACAGAAGTTTAACTCACTGTTTATAAATATTGGCTTTACTATGATCAGCACCTTTGGACATTGATGCAACAACTGGCAGTTATGAAACATGGCAGATACAGGTGACAAACACGGCCCATTTCAATTCTTTATATTTGAGGAGGATAATCAGTTAAACAGATTATGTTTAAAAAAAAAAAAAGAATCTCACCTATTTCTCTATTAAGAATCTTTTCTTCCCTGTTACCCACTGGTTCAATAACTTTTAGGAAAGGCTGAAACAGTCGCAGGTCACAAAGTCTCCGTGTTTCATCAAAAAACTCTTCTCTTTCTGCTTCTTGTGTGACACTTACAAAAATGTAAGAAGATTCATCTTGAAGGAGCTGATAGAGAGGGTACTTCCTTGCTTCTTTAAAGAGTTCATGTTTAATAGTCAGTAAGGTGGCCTCACGGAGGCATTCTAGAGTCACTATCATTCCATTTGGGAGGAGACACTCCACCAGGATCCTGGGGGGCATCAAGTGGATGCCCCATAGTTCACCGGATGATGGCCGTGGAGGCATTTTGAAGTCTTGGGATAACTTTGTACTTCAAGCTTTTTGAGCAGTGATTCGTGTGTGTAAACCTGAGTAAAAATCAGAAACGTAAATGTCAACATCTAAAATACAAACGTCACCAGGAATTTCAGATAAAATGGTTCAAACGCCACTTATAATTGTAGATGAATATCCATAGCTATATTTTACATTCATAAAAAAGACTTAATAAAACTAAGCCTGAGAACTTGTATTTGAATCTAAATATCTACTCAAACAAAACAGTTAATAGAATCACATTAGTTTGGAAAAAATGCCAGTATACATATAGTCTTAAAAACAGAAGATTTTTTTTATCTGAACTATATAACTCGTGAGTAGAACACTTCAATAGCAGGGGGGATGAAAATATCTAATACTCAAATTATTATAGAAATTTTTAACCAAATCTCAAGCCAAGTTCTCCACAGTTTTAATTTGGAAAGTAAAGCATTTATTATCATTTGGATGATACAAACCATCAGCTCTTTTATGTTTAGCTAAACCAATGCGTACAAATTTTTTTTTTTCTCATCTCAAACCTCTAAAATATTCAAACAACACTTACACTATAGTTATAAATGTTTACTAAAACCTCTAAACTTGATTTTAAGAATCCATGTACCCGCACGACTTGGCCGTAGCTGTTTCAGATCAGTATAAGCTACTTACACCAACAACAAACTCTTTTTTCCGTGAATGGGACACAAGAATTGAGCCCCACTAACACTTTGCAGTTGGGCTTGTTTTATTTAGTGCCAATGCCCTGTTCCAGTTCCCTTTGGCAGCTGCATGAATGTCTCTGCCAAGCCAAAGGAAAGGGGGGGAACACGTGTGACCTCCTATCTGTGCTGCTCATGCCATCTTAGAGCACAGGAAATGAGCATGAGAAAGAGAGAAAATGAGAATGGGACAGAGTATGAGAAAACCAGAATCTGGACAGAGCAGAGATGTTTTATAGCCCAGTGGGAGAGGGGAGATGCCAAAAAGAGAGCAGAACTACATGGCAGGCACACAGTGATACTTCACCAATAAAAACTCCTAATCCTTACGTATTTTTAATTTCCTTAACCAGAGGCAATATTTGTGTATTTGCAAAAGAAATCCAGTTTGTTCAGAATGTTTTCACACAGAAACTGTTGGCATCCTGTGACAAGACTGAAGAACACTTCAAGTTACAAAATATTTGGTCTTCTTTTGATGCCTTTTCCTGGTCTTAAAATCAAGAGCCAGATACAGTTAAGGGAAAAAGGAGTTTTTACCTTGGTATTTAATAAGGATCCTTACGGCGCATGGCATCATTTTACTGGAAGTCTGATACTTTCACCCAGTATCCTGGATTTTTTTTGTAATGAAACAAAGTTGTTTATCTGTGCATTCATTGCTCTTAATTTTGGAGAGATCAATCACAGAATCACAGAATGTTAAGGCTTGGAAGGGACCTTAAATACCATCTCATTCCAACTCCCCTGCCACGGGCAGGGACACCTTCCCCTGTCCCAGGTTGCTCCAAGCCCCGTCCANAAAAAAGAATCTCACCTATTTCTCTATTAAGAATCTTTTCTTCCCTGTTACCCACTGGTTCAATAACTTTTAGGAAAGGCTGAAACAGTCGCAGGTCACAAAGTCTCCGTGTTTCATCAAAAAACTCTTCTCTTTCTGCTTCTTGTGTGACACTTACAAAAATGTAAGAAGATTCATCTTGAAGGAGCTGATAGAGAGGGTACTTCCTTGCTTCTTTAAAGAGTTCATGTTTAATAGTCAGTAAGGTGGCCTCACGGAGGCATTCTAGAGTCACTATCATTCCATTTGGGAGGAGACACTCCACCAGGATCCTGGGGGGCATCAAGTGGATGCCCCATAGTTCACCGGATGATGGCCGTGGAGGCATTTTGAAGTCTTGGGATAACTTTGTACTTCAAGCTTTTTGAGCAGTGATTCGTGTGTGTAAACCTGAGTAAAAATCAGAAACGTAAATGTCAACATCTAAAATACAAACGTCACCAGGAATTTCAGATAAAATGGTTCAAACGCCACTTATAATTGTAGATGAATATCCATAGCTATATTTTACATTCATAAAAAAGACTTAATAAAACTAAGCCTGAGAACTTGTATTTGAATCTAAATATCTACTCAAACAAAACAGTTAATAGAATCACATTAGTTTGGAAAAAATGCCAGTATACATATAGTCTTAAAAACAGAAGATTTTTTTTATCTGAACTATATAACTCGTGAGTAGAACACTTCAATAGCAGGGGGGATGAAAATATCTAATACTCAAATTATTATAGAAATTTTTAACCAAATCTCAAGCCAAGTTCTCCACAGTTTTAATTTGGAAAGTAAAGCATTTATTATCATTTGGATGATACAAACCATCAGCTCTTTTATGTTTAGCTAAACCAATGCGTACAAATTTTTTTTTTTCTCATCTCAAACCTCTAAAATATTCAAACAACACTTACACTATAGTTATAAATGTTTACTAAAACCTCTAAACTTGATTTTAAGAATCCATGTACCCGCACGACTTGGCCGTAGCTGTTTCAGATCAGTATAAGCTACTTACACCAACAACAAACTCTTTTTTCCGTGAATGGGACACAAGAATTGAGCCCCACTAACACTTTGCAGTTGGGCTTGTTTTATTTAGTGCCAATGCCCTGTTCCAGTTCCCTTTGGCAGCTGCATGAATGTCTCTGCCAAGCCAAAGGAAAGGGGGGGAACACGTGTGACCTCCTATCTGTGCTGCTCATGCCATCTTAGAGCACAGGAAATGAGCATGAGAAAGAGAGAAAATGAGAATGGGACAGAGTATGAGAAAACCAGAATCTGGACAGAGCAGAGATGTTTTATAGCCCAGTGGGAGAGGGGAGATGCCAAAAAGAGAGCAGAACTACATGGCAGGCACACAGTGATACTTCACCAATAAAAACTCCTAATCCTTACGTATTTTTAATTTCCTTAACCAGAGGCAATATTTGTGTATTTGCAAAAGAAATCCAGTTTGTTCAGAATGTTTTCACACAGAAACTGTTGGCATCCTGTGACAAGACTGAAGAACACTTCAAGTTACAAAATATTTGGTCTTCTTTTGATGCCTTTTCCTGGTCTTAAAATCAAGAGCCAGATACAGTTAAGGGAAAAAGGAGTTTTTACCTTGGTATTTAATAAGGATCCTTACGGCGCATGGCATCATTTTACTGGAAGTCTGATACTTTCACCCAGTATCCTGGATTTTTTTTGTAATGAAACAAAGTTGTTTATCTGTGCATTCATTGCTCTTAATTTTGGAGAGATCAATCACAGAATCACAGAATGTTAAGGCTTGGAAGGGACCTTAAATACCATCTCATTCCAACTCCCCTGCCACGGGCAGGGACACCTTCCCCTGTCCCAGGTTGCTCCAAGCCCCGTCCAACCTGGCCTTGGACACTTCAGGGATGGGGCAGCCACAGCTTCTCTGGGCACCCTGTGCCAGGGCCTCTCCTTCCTCACAGACAGGAATTTCTTCCTCATATCTGCCTACCCTAAATTTACCCTCATACAGTTTGTACCCATTACTCTGTGTCCTATCACTACAGCCACAAACCCTCTTAGGACTGCCCCCGTATCTCAGTTTTCTTAACAACAGAAAGGAAGGGAAACCCACAAACCAACAGCTTTACAACTCTTCCGTTGGATCAACTTTCTGAAAGCTCTCAGTGTGGAAAAGCAACGGATGTTATGCTTGCCCTTTACTCAGCAAACTTTAGAAGTATGTATTTATATAAAAATATATTTCTGTATATATTAATCAAATTATGTATATATAAAATTCATATACAACATTTTATAGATAAGTAAAAAAATAAAGTGATCCTCCCTTACGCATTAGCATTTCTTTTCTAAAAGGTTTTCTTCCAAGTACATCCAGTACCTGCTTTTGCCACACTTCAGTTCTTACAAAGAAACATTAGAATGAAAATGATGTTTTCCCAAATCCACTGCTTCCTAAGCAATTCTGAGTAGCAATAGGGTTGTCTTTTTTAATCCCTCCTTTGTAGTTGTAGTTTGGGTTTTTAAAAATATCCACAAAAGTACTGAAGTGCCACTGCAGTGCCACAGATTTAGAAAAATGCTTTTCCACTAACACCTCATGCATATTTAGAAATGCTTTGCAACTGGCTTCTTTTTAAGAAAGAGATTAAAGAAGCTGTTTTATTTCCCTCATCATTGTAATAGCCTCAGCAAGCGGATGCTGCAATGGAAAGTTCTCAGCACACACAGTGTATTTACAGAGACAAACTTGGGAAGCTTACCAATTACAAAACATTACCAGTGAACCCAAATAACACCATTTAGAGTAACTTGGAGGGTTCCAAACCACTGATAACTGTCCTCAGCTCACAGATAAAAAGAAATGCACAAATTATATGGCATCTTTTTGATCAGGCAAAGCATGAATGAGGCTCCATATCACTGAATCACATGCCTATTTACATTTCTTAACTGCAAACACAGGCAGAAGCACATCACTGTTACGGCACAAACCAGCACAAAGCCCCCAAACAAACAAGAAAATGCAGTCATATGAGCTTCCTGTCCACACACACACAATGATAGTATAGATGGACCACAACCAAATTAAATATTCACAACACAGACTGAGTTTATACCAGCAGCGTTTTAATTTCAGTTCCACCATCCTGCTGAGGCTCCTCTGAACCGTAAGACTCCATTTTTGCCCTGCCCAAGGTGTGTGTTCTCACTCCTCACCCTGCTGGCACTGGGGCTCCCTGAGCCAGCTGGTTACAGGTCAGATGGATGAAAGAGGCAGAGAACAACTCACTTTCCCTTTCTTGTGCTGCCTTCTGTTGCTTTAGCTCCTTCCTGAGTTCCCCATGGAGTCAGCCTAACGCAGGTCTGCACTGGGGGCTGCCTGACTGCAGCAGTGCTGGGCAAGAGCAGCTGCAAGGATGGTGCCTCGTTCCACTGCAAGCTTTCCTCCCTCCCCACCAGCAAGTGCCAACACAGAAACAGAGGCAGGAGTGGGGGACACACATACATCAAAAATGTAAATCCTTTTGGCCAAGCATCTCTTCAAAATAAACATCAACTTTGGCTTCCTTAAAGAATTCAAACATTAAATGACCCCTCAATACCTTTTCTTTAAAAACTTGCAAACAGTCCAATGTGACATCCCAAAATCTACAATTTTTAGAGCAACTGCACCAAGACAGCAGGTTTGTTTTAAACTGGGATACAGGCATGTGCTGGAACGGTGCATGCAGTCTCTCTGTGTGCACATTCATTTCACTTGCACATGTAAGCACGCCTCCAGGGTTTGGATTTGGAAAGCAAGAATGTAAACAGAAACAGTTTTGAAGTATAGCTGGCAGCTTGTGTTTCTGTGTACACTTTCAAATCTGGAAGGCTGCCTGGAATAAATAGAATCAATTATGTTCTTCGACAGTAAAAGGACTGTAATTCTAAGGGAATTCTAGAGAGATGTTATTTAAATGAAACTAAAGGGACACGCAAACACTTCAAATGGACACTCCATTGCACCTGCAATCCCTGACCTTTCTAAAGCTCCTTAAACATTTTTCCCCTGCCAAAAGCTTTGGGACACCTGGACTAGTGCAAAACAATCTCTGGTTTTGAGATTCCATTCCAAAAGAATAAACATACATGAGGGAAGACAGCAGGAAGATAAACAACATACCTTCCATAATACAGATTCCTACTTGCTCCCAGATACACTTACCATATGAATGCTAATTTATATAACCTATTTTCTTACAAGATAGAAATTAGCTATCATCTGATATAGCTGATATAGTCCCTTATTAAGAAAATGAGATTCCAAGTTCAGAAAATATGGTTTCAGTAAACTATGACAGTTTTATCACCTCACAGATGAAGACACACTCTGCATGTCAGGGGGGCAATCTAGGGGAAAAAAATATTATTGTTCACTTTAGCAGACTTATAGTTAAGCCTGTCTGCCATCAGCAGGAGCACCTACAGTTACTCTTCAGGCTTTGCAAGGAAGTTCTTCCATCTCTAAAGTACCAACTAGCAAGAAATGTAGCAAGCATACAAGGAAGCAAGAAGTGCACTGTTCTGGAATACTGCATTGAAGTCGGAGGTATGGAACACTTATGCAAAGAGGTACACACATCCCAGAGACTGAGAACTGAATAATCTGCACAGCTACACACATCAGCCAGTGTTTCAAAACCCATTCAAAAGGACAGACTAAACACTCGATACAATTTTATCAGCCCACATTTGAAATTGAATGAGTCATTCAGTAAACTGCTACACTTTAATTGAAGTCCATTAGTTTTTCCAGTCACAAGACAAACTCCATTACACTGTTTTTACAGACAGGATGTAGCGATGTTTTATAATAATTTGTGGCATCTTTGGTATCAGAGAGCTGCTCATTAGGATTTGTGACTGGATTTGATTTCTTTTCCAGGTACAAGTTTCCTCTAGACTCTTAGCATTGCCTTCCATTCATTAAACAATCCAACTGTTTATGATTCTGATTTACTGTGCACTCACGTGTAGGTTAAATGATTTTCCTGATTCTCTATCACACTGACAGAAGTATCCATTACAGGTATGACCCCAAATAAGCTTTTATAAAGTACTGTGGAATCCCCAAAACAGAAGCAGTGTATTTCTGCAAATAAAAGCGCTCCTGGAACAAGAACAACACTTTTCAGAATGCAAGAGACATTTCAACCTTTCTAAATGCCAAAATGTTTTATTCCCACCATCAGACAAATCAGGCACTCTAAAACATGAAGAGAACTGGGCAGAGTTGTCTGTCTAATTTTGCTGCTGTCCAAACCTGCTGTGTGGTGACAGTAAGACTGCCCCAGACTAGATATTTTCAGTACTGTCCTTTTGTTTTTCCTGTTTGCCAAGCTGGCCCTCTTCCAGAATCCAGGAAGACTAGTACAAATATGTCTGAAACTGTCCTCCATGAAAACATTATTATACACAGATTTAACTGGTAAAAGTATTGCTTGCTCAGAATAGAAAACAGCAGACTGTTGCACTGCAGTCGTGCCTTATTTCATACGTATTGCTTTCATCCTTATTTCCCAGAAAACGTGCAGATACCCGGAACTCCTTATCTGATCACAAACAGCAGCCCGAGGGAAACAAACAGGAGGATTTAACGCTGTCAAAAACATCTTGGCATTTATTTTCCTTCTGAAACAGGCAAGTATTTCCAAATACTACTAGTTTTATTTGTAGTTACCTACTTCTTCCACCCTTCAAAAACAGCACTGCCTACATTTGCCTTGTTCTAGACAGAGCTAAAGCCCCCTACAATTATTGGCAACATCTGTAGAACAATAATACAGCAGAAATACAAGATAATTCTTTCCTGAGAATGCAAAACCTCACTAGAAATTAGTGAAAAGCAATTTCACTTCAGTTAGATATGAGAATACGGGGCAGCTACGTTTCAGAGCTGTTCTCTTTAAAGTTATCTTACATCCAGATTTTTTTTTCCAGAATACAATATTCCTCTAGTGACTTTCAGATACTATGAATAAAATTAATGGTGAGGTCATCCTGAAAAAAAGAAGAACTCACTACAAAGTATTGCCCAAGAGGAACTATGTGTGTTATGTTGCTGAAAAAACCACAGGATCAAACAGCCTAAACAAACCCAAGATGATCAGTTAAAAAAGATTTACTATTGCTGGAGTATTTTTTCCTCTCCAAGTGAACCCAACAGACCTTTGTGAATTCTTATTTTCAAATCCCCTTGCTTGCCCTCCCCCATCCATGCAGGCATAGTGTTTACAGCTTCCCTCACTGTCTGGGAGCCATGAAAACAGGATCACGAGAAAGAAGCATTTTCAAGTTGCTGGTGACCTCCAGAACTCCCACTATGACTGTGCCTTTTCCCTAGGGATCCCATGACATACCGAAGGCAGAATATCTGTCCTAGAACATTTTCTTCCAGCTAAAGGCAGAATTTGGTCTCTCTGTTAAACAAAGGAAAGCCTGGAATTAAATTTTCCTTTTTAGTCCAAAATCATTCAGTAATTCCATCTCTAGCTCCACCTCAAAGGACAGGATTTTGTTATTTATACAGGACTAGTAGTCATAAAGCACAACAAAGAATTAGAAAAGCAACATATCATCTATTTACACTTCACATATCTGCTTACTCATTATTTCAGCAATTAGCTTGGCTTGCAGTGTAGCAGGATGAGAATTACCTTCCCACCTGGCTCTGTGCTGGTTGGAGCTGTTCCTCCACAGCAGGCTGTGAGCTCTGAAGGTCAGTGAGCAGCACCCAAATTCTTTCAAGCTGTTTAAAGTTTGGCAACAAAATCAGAGCAACATGCCATTTTGTACCCATAGAAATAAGGTTTTCCTCTGACTATATAGTTTTAATACTCCATTTCATATGGCTGACAAACATTGTTTCATGTGAACATCATGAAGAACACAAAGCCAAAGCACACCACAAAATCTTACTCTGCTCCTTGCTGCAAATATTAATGGTTTCAATGTCAGCTTTCCCATGCAGTTCTGCTTTTGGAAATTAGTGCAAGACGATGTAAACAAAAGCTTACTCTAGAATGTAGCTAATGAAACCAGGTTTGAAAAGTAACAAATGTTGATTATACAACTAAAAATATTAAAAATCCACCTTAAATAATGCTGTTTACTTTTCTTTCCATGTTTCTTCCCATCCTCCCACCTTCCTGGGATATTTGGAATGCAGACAGTAAACAGGATCTTTAAAAACAGGAAGTGCTGGCACACAGACAAGGAACCAGAGCAGAGTTAATCCAGGTGTTCTGCGCTCCTTTCTAGTCTGAATCCCCACCCAACATGAGCAGCTGTGTAGCAGACCTGTAACTCAGATCCAGGACCTTTCCCAGTGCTGGTCTCCCCAGATTTGTCACCTTGGCTTTTAGAAGTAACTGCTGCAGCACGATGAACCTCCAGCTGCATTGAGGAAGCGGAAAGATTTCCTCTCCCACTGTCCCTACCCAGAAAGGCAGGGAAAGAACTGCAATAAAACTCCAGAGGTACTGCAGACCTCACACAGCTACACTTGCCTCTCTACTACAATCAACAATATCAAGAGGGTTCAGTTATTAATTTACATTCATCTTTACACAGAATAGTCACCCTGTGAGCCCTTTCTTTACTAAGAAGCAGCTGAAAAAGACATCAGACTCTGACTGACTTACAGTATCTTGTTTACTTCCCATGTAACATTTTTTAGGATGCAGTCTGGAAGCAACTTTAAATTGAGATAAAGTGTTTGTGCTGTACTAAGTTACTCCGGACCCTGAAAGCAACTAATGTGCAAAACCAGAAAAAGCTTTTGGAGTGGCAGTGGACAGCACAATTCTTGCATCTTCACAGATTTTTAATAGTAAGCCTAGAACAGTGAACTGGAAAGTGAAGTTTCAGTTCCGTAATCCAAATATAAATTAGCTTTCCATTTATTCTATCTTAACTGACTTCTGTAGCCAAATAGTACTTAACAGGAGTATGGGTTTAGTCTGCATGGATTTACTGAATTCAGTTAGCAGGAATCATTATCTTTTATTTACTGGCAAACAGAGGATAGCATTCAACTTCATTTTTGTTAGAGGATTTGTAAGGAACCACATGCCTCAGCAAAAGCCATGGAAGTAGGTTGTTTTATTTTTCTCTTTGTTTAAAGTCCTAAACTGAAAAACTTAAACAATGCTTTCTCCACTGAGCTACTCCTCAGCTCCCTTTTCAAAACCATTTGTTGAGAGAAGGAAGTTTGTGGCAGAGTTAACACAGAGGCATGGCCACTGTAACGAAAAAATTCAATTCTGCAGCTAAATCCACTTGTCCTATAAACAGCTGAAACTCACAGTTCCTAGCAGGTTATCCTAGACAAAGACACACGGAATAAGATGGCAGCAAACAAAGCCGAGTCCGTGCAAACCCTGCTCTGTGGAAGCTGTTGTCTACTTCCACACCAGCTACAATCACAACAGGAAAATACCACAGCTTTTCAAGGGTCAGTCAGAAATGAGGCCCTACTCTATCACTTGTTTGTGATACCGTCAATGGTGATCAACTAAATATTTATTTAGCAGTAGATGATAACCCTGCTGAGAGGTAAACAGCAACAGTTTTCCATAAAATATTTTCAACAGACCAAGACTGTCCTGCCAATCCCCCACACCAAGTGGGGATAATATTCATCTGCAAAGAATTTGGCACCACTAATTGCTCTCATAAGGCTTCATCTCCCTAAAGGTCACAGATCACATGGGATGTATGGCACCTAAGCACATAGGAAAACTGGGCCTTCTATTTGAAACCACACTGCAAGACTAAATTCCTGATTTTGTAAACGTATCTGACTGCTTCGTGTAAGTTACAAAGAAAACAAAGTTTCTCTGAAACCTTAAGGAGTGTATTCTTGTTCTAGCTGTTTGCCCTGGTTGAACAGCACTCTTCTCTGCCCTTACAGGTTCGGTATCACAATCGAGATGCTCAAGAAGTCACTACATTTGCATTTGTGTTCAGCAAATGCAAACAAACATGATTCACTGTGACTGTGTGTGTCAGTAGGCCCTGCATGCTCCAGCCTGAAGCACAAAACCAGCTGTGGTAAACTGGGACATGGTTCTTCAGCGTCTTTAATCAAATGTTCATCATTCCTGTACATGACTGTTAGAAGCATCTGTTACGACTTGATGTTAAAGTCCTCTGCACAAACTAGGCTGCAAATGAGATCAAATGCCTGTTCAACAATACCAACATTACTCTGCCACATTAAGCGTATAAGGGAAAGAGAAGAGAGAGTGCAAGCAGGAGATAGTCACCACCATGGATCCTGTGCTGTCCTGGTGGTCCTTCAGTGCCCTGGCTTCTTTGCAGTGCTGGTAGAATTCCACGTGGTTCACTCCGACTCACTTTTATACCATCCCTCATCAGCACGAGAAGCGTGAGTGGGATGGGTTTTTGGTTCCTCATTAGCACGGGATGTGAGAGTGGGAGTGGCTTCTGGTCCTTATTAGCATGAGATATGAGAGTGGGCGTGGCCTCACCATTGCACATGGTCAAGTCTCATTTTGGTGGTCACCAAGGGTCTGCTCTGGGTCGTACAAGGCACACATCCCCCAAAACCAAGTGTCCTCTTTGTGACCCCACTCCTTGGCTTGTGCAGATACGCACTTGTTCTGTAACACACCACAATGGAGCGTTGCTGTGAAAAGCATGACGTTTGGTCAGAACTAAAAATGTTCCTTTTTGTGGCTTCTGCAGAGGCAGCTCTGGTGTTTCTGCAACAAGCTACACCACTGAGCAAGTGTTTAAGCCAGATGCTGCAAAGGTTCCTTACAGCATCTGCTTTCCAAACCATGTTATGCAACACAAGCATGGTAAGTGTGAGGCTACTGAGACATGAAGCTGCGTGCTCTGCATCTCCTTCTACTCCACTTCAAGCTGTAACCAAAATTGTTTCTCTAACAAGGTCAGGGTACCAGCAATTTGGGGTTGATGCATCAGAAAGAAATGGCTAGTGTTTGTCTAAATAGATAATGTTTGTAGTGAACATGTAATGAACTTTCCAAAGAAGTGACATAAGCTCATAGGTATTTCAGCAGTGACTAACAGTCACATCTCCGCAGTAGTTCCAGGATTTCCCAGCTTCCCAGTTTAGAAAGTCACTTTCATATCCAGATGAAATGGTTTGAGACTAAGGCACATGCAGCCTACTACTACAATCAGAGCTCTGTAAGAGGGATATATTAAATAGAAAGGCCTTTATTTTAAAAAAGCCAGAAAGATACTGGTAGTAATCAGTCACTGCTACTGAGAGAACTTTACACATCTGTACAAAAAAGGAAGTCTTTTTTAAATGCATAGATGGTTCTTTGGAAACATTTCATTAGTGTTTTCAGAGGTGTGTATATTCAAAAAGACTGAAATCAGTTTTCAGCCAGCTGAAGTTTAACCCTGGAACAGACCAGAAGACCACAAAAGCTCAAATGTTTCGGATTTAATTCACACCCACAAAAAAAACACCAATTAGGGAAGCGTATCTATTTTGCAAAGCATCTTTTTTGTTCTTTAAATAAATAACCTGCTCACATACCAGGACAACAAGAGATTGGAATCTACAGTCATGGTTACACTTCTCATATCCCCCTGAAGTTGTTTGTGATACTGTGCTAACTGCTGATGTACAATGAAAAGAGGTGATGAAAGAAGACTTGAAGAGCTGGATTACAAAGCAATTTGACAACATATTTAAGAAGAGTTTCCACAGTCAGGAATAGGTTTTGCTATCTTTTTCTTCATGTATAAACTCAGCCGTTTTTATTGCTTGTTGGCTTCTGTTTCCACCTTTATCTTCTGGTGGTAGTTTTGCCATCACTCCCCAACCACCAAAACATTCCAAGCTGGAGCTATCTAAGATCAAGGGAGTGCTGCTAAGCAGTGATAACAACATCAGTGCTTTATCCTCCATTTCAGAGCAAGAGGAGGAGGAAGGCAAATTGTTAGAATTTTACATGTTCAACCTTGGTTGAACACGAGCAAAAGAGTTAATCTCTACCTTCTCAAATAAAATGTTAAAATCAATTTAAGCCCCTTCTTTTAACTAGCAATCTCTTATCCAAAACTTCATGCGACTGTATAAGTTTATCCTCTCCAACGACAGCCTTACAATTTCATGTATTACCATTTTAAACCAAAATACAAATGTAATTTATCATAAACCAATCTTTGTAAAAAACTTGCTAGACTGGCAGTGGAACTCACAGGTACATCCTCAATTATACACCACAATCAAGACTATTCCAGATGCCTGATTGTTGCTTAAAAACTAGCTCTTAAACACCAGAGGCATGCTTGGGACAGCTGCTCTTTTACAGTACTTAACGCCTTAAAATTGAAGATTTCAGAGGCGACAGCATGAAACTGCAAGAAGATAAAATACAATATATTAATCACTTCCCTCCCACCAGGGGAGACTGCCTTGATAAACTGGTAAGTGGAACTGGTTGTTCAACGTCTACAAAGGCAGAAGAACAATTTCTAGGGTTATTAGCATCACTTCCACTTTTATAATCCAGTCACAGCATTTCCTGGTTATTCTGTAAAGAGCTGGGAATATAAATTAAAAAAATAAAGAATAAGTGGTATTTTTATAGTCTAAGCAGTTTAAAGACATCACAGGCATATTTTGGAGTATTTGACTGATAGTTTGGACTTCCCTTTTCACAAAGGAAGTTAGCTCTCTCTAGAAGCTTATGTTAGCACTATTAACTTCCATCTTTCAAACTGCGCCTGTAGTCAGGAGTCAAGTTAAATGTTTTCCAGCTTTAATGAGAAGTATCTTAATGGCACAAGCACTGAAGCTGGACCATAACACTCCTCGTCACAGAAAGTACATTTATTGAGTATGAGAAAGAAACAATTCCTCTCTGCTCTGCTTGCCTGGTAAACAAGCCTTTACCCTCTGCTCATTCTCCCTCTTTTGCACTGGTATTTTCAAGCATTCCACATTTAGCTTGCCAACGTCTTTGCAGAGATCAATCTCCTCACTTTTCCAGCAAGTCAGATGTCAAAGTCCCAAGGTACTGGAAATTTTGTTCTATTAGATTCAGATCACATAACAGGCATGTACTTCTACTTATGGCTGATTAGTCTCAGATGAAATGCTGAATCTTGACTATTTTCCTTTCAGTAATGTTCAAAGTTTCTTGCATTTTGAGGACGTTCAAGAATTTGTTTCTTTGTTAATAGCCAAGAGAATGAATAAGGTTGCAACAAGGAGTAATTTTTTGTTCACCAATTTAGTGTCCTCTGCAAGGAGCTGACAGTTTAAGACACTTTTCCACGATAACAAATGTAATTTCAGCAGAAAATCCATGCAAGGAGCATGACCCAACTTAACAGCAAGAGTTAAAAATCACGAACAGTCTTGGAACATATTGGGCAAGAGTCATCCATCACCATTAACTGCTAGATTAAGTATTGGCAAAAGACTGACTAACGAGTATGGAAAAAAGAAAAACAGTGAAGTCTTAATGACAGATAAGTTTTTTGACATGTTGTACAATCTAGGAGGCAACCATCCAGGTCTCTTTTCTATTGGAGAGAAAATAACCCAAGGGATGTTTCCCTACATTTCTTTGCCTTAGAAAAGGGTCAGAATATTCAGTCAATAAATGTGACTCAGCTGTCTCGAAATTTCAGGGAATTTACAGTCAGTCTTAGTCAATTCAATAAGTCTCCTGTGTTCAACAAAAGTGCTTTGTGGTTCACAACCCTCAAAAGCTACATTTGCAAATGTTTCTTTAATCAGAAGGTATAGGCAAAACTGCCAAGGTTTTTCTGCATAAAAATCCATGAAGGTAAGTTAATGACAGGAAATGTGTTAACGAGTAGACAAAAGTCCCAAACAACAAAACCCAGTCTCTGGGATTTATCGAACCCTCTACTGGTAAAAAGCAACAGGCCATGAAACCAGAGACCACTGCCTAAAGCTGCATGTCTGACCCAACTGCTTGTTCTTAAACTAGACTGAAATAGCCACTTCCGTTGCTGCAAGTCAAGCAAAAGCTTCACCAGTGCTCCATCATTTTTCCCGTTCAACTTGACAAAGGTAAGCTGGCCTCTTAGAATTTAGTTAGTCTTAGCTTTACATTTCTGAAGCTCGGGTACGTGAGCATAGTTTTCCAAAGACAGACTATAAACTATAAACTCCTATTCACAAGTTTACTTAGCAGGCACAACTGACCAAGTGCTTTTATGCCCTGCTTTGCGGGCTTTAAGAACACTGGAAATAGAGAACAAGTGATGATGTCTACTGTCCCTCACATTTCTTCTTTGAAATACACAGGCATCTTAGACTGTCTTGCACAAAATCTGGGCCCAGAATTAACTAGAAAAATACTATTCTAGAATTTAAGTGTAGATACATGCCATATAAAACAACACATGTGCTGCAAAACCATTAAGTATTGCTTAGACCGAGAAGTCAGATCCAGAGTTACATAAACTGCACTCAGTCTGCTGTATTTCCATATGACTACAAGTTAATATACAGGATTTATAAAAATGCTTATTTTCCTTTCTTTAAACCAGTTTAATTCCCTCTACCCCCTAGGTGGGCTTGATTTTGTGCTGCGTTTTTTGTTTGTTTGTTAGATTGATTGCGTGGGCTTGTTTGTTTTGATTTTGTTAAAGTTAATACTATACCAGTGCTGCAAGAGGAAAAAAAAAAAACCCAAACCAGCAGTTAATACTCAGAGTATTATTTCTGGTTCATTTAACACTTCATTAACCATTCAGAAATAGATCTGTAGAAATTCAGTTGGGAGGAACCTCTGGAGGTTATCATGACCAACTCTGTAATCAAAACAAATCACATACATTTGTTGTCCAATTAAATATAGAGAGAAACAAATGTATTCTCTCCACTGCTCCCATTTGGATTAGGATACTACAAAGAGACAATTCTTTGCTATGACACATTCAACTTCAAGAGCAAAAGAAAATTCCCATCCAGTTTTAGTGTTAATATTTTTGTGGCCTGTTCTAGTCATAGCTACAGACAGGCATCATCTCGTTGGAGCAGCTGGATGTCTGGCTTTTTAAAAGGATGCGACAAAACTCCCACAAGCATGGAATGCAATGCATAAAAAGCTGCAAACCCCCCAAACTTTAGCTCACACTACAAGCCACATCTGTTCCCCAGTTAGCCAGAGTCCAAATTCTTATCCTTTCCCTCCAACTGCTCCTCCTCCAGCTCCATCATACACACACAAAAAATGCACATATGGCCCACTCTTTCTCAGTGGATTTACCAGATCTCACATATTTTTCAGTAATTACAAACCAGTAAGTAGTAAGACAAAACTTAGTTTTACAATGGTATTTGAAGGCTAAACTAGAAAGACTGGTTTTGCAGTACTATTCTTGTTCAGGTATAAATAACAAAATCAGTTCCTGCATCAATATTGAAGTTAAAACAAAGTATCTTAGCTTCCCCTCACCCAAACACAACACTCCTCAAATGTCCTATTAACTACAATCTTTGTTAACCTTCACTAATGCACTCAACAAAGCGAAGCTACATGATACCAATCCAGAGGTGCTATTATTTCTTGCATGATTTGGAACTAGTGTATCAGCATCCCAATTTCCTCTCCCCCCAAGCAGGCAAACAAAACCAACAGCAACAGTCTTCTATTTGGAAGTGATTGATATTTGCAAGGTGTTTAGGATATTTCTGACACCCGGAGAATCTGCACCAGATTACAATATTACATAATTGTAATATTGTACAGATTACAAAGATTACATAATGAGTTGACTTTTAATGTACAAAACATAAGAAAGCAGTTTGTGCAGACTGCATGTCAGCCTTAGGTTTGTTGTCTAGTCATTTATAGATTGTTTTAACTCAGAAAGAAATTGAAGTTACAATGATTATCAAGGTTGTATTACGCATGAGCAAGCCATTAAAAAGCACACCACACAGTAAAACCCGAGGATCTGTGGATCAGGAAGTCCATTCCTTATCTCACAACACCTTTTAAAAGTGTGATTTTCTTCCAATAACTGGAAACCTCTTGTGAGGTTACTTAGTTGGTCTTGTGAGACAGCATGAAGGTAAAGCATGAACTCCTTGCTGGTTGTGGAAATTCATATTCTAAAGCTTTCAGCAACTTCTAAAAAGTGAGTTATCCAGGGAAAAGTATCCCCTGTCTGCTCACAGAAAGCAGGAATAGCCTGATTATCAGAGAACAGTTAACTAAGTATTGAACCACTTTATGACTTCCAATAAAGCCCAATTGCTTTGTAAACAAATCAGCTACACCCCCTTTCCCAAAGAATACTCGAGAAAGGAGAAAAAAAAAAAAAAACAAAATCCAAAAAACCCTCTCAGAGCCATCATTCACACAGTAACTGCAACAAGAAACAGAATAAATTTGTCATTGATACAGAATGACGATTTGGAGCAGCCAAACAATTAAAACACTTTGGCATGGATTTGTAGGCTGGGATTTGCCTGCCCTGAAAAAACACGAAATGCTGTCTCCAGGTTGCTAAGAATGGCACCAAGTTAACACCTAGGAAATGCATGGCATCTCACCAGTCAAATTCCAACTGCAGCTCTGGAGTTGCTGCATTTACTGTCCTAAAGAAAAAGCAGACTATTTCATGGATCCCATAGGAATTGTGTGGTTTCATCAATTCCTCTGTGAACACTGTGAGCTTGGTTGATGTGTGGTTTGTCTACATTGGCTAAAATATGCTTCTAAATAAGCAACAACTCTGAATAAATTTTCCTATGCTATTGTTTGAGAATAAAGTTATTTATTGTGAAGCTTTAAGTTCACATGGGGCTTTATTTCAGAATAGCTTATCCAGTCAGTTCTTCATAGCAGACAAACCATTAAATCCCTTCAGCCTGAGTACTGGAATATTCCTAGGAGCTAACAAAGTTTACACACAAGAAGTGGACTTTGATTATTACACTGCATTATAGAATTGCAGCACGGAAGCAACAAGTATGAGTACACCTCTATAAACTAACTGTGAGGTGGAAGAAACTAAAGAATGAGTCAGATCATGATGGGAAAGTTTCTAACTTTATCCAATGTGACAAATCTGAATGCCTGGTATAGCTCAAAGCAGGGATGTGAAGGTACAAATAACTAACAGAACAGAATAGATTTTTTTTCTATTAAGTTCCACAAAATCCAGACTCAGAACTCAATTTACCACTCCTTTACAAGTTCGCTGCAGAATTAAATCAAGAAAAGCTTCATACTCCCTACTGTCTACTTCTTAAGTACATATACTTGCCTCCTGCTTGTTCTGAATAGGCACTGCTTATAAAGTAACCTTTGTTTAATCAGATCTTTGATCAACATGAAAAGAAATACAGAAAAAAAATATAAAAATTAGAGACATATCCATAATAGCAACAGAAGTAATTGGCCTGGTATCTTAACAAATTAAGGAATACTGAAAACAGCCACAAAACCCGCAAAGAAAAACAAACAGTTTGTGTTAGTTTGGCCAAAGTTTTGCAAATATAGAGTCTGCCGGAAAAGACACAAATACTGGTAAGAAATAGCAGTTTCACACTTAACATCAGTACAAACCTATCTCTGGGTAGCATGAAACGGGAAAGAAGGTTTTACAGGCAGCAGGGATGAGACACTGCTACTGTCAGCCGAGTGCATCTGGAAGCAGGAGCTTGTGCGCCAGGATCCACACACACACCCATCGGGAGAGGCTCTGCTCCCAGCGGCACCAACCAGCCCCATCCCCAGCACTGCTGGAGCACATTCACAGCGAACAGCTCCACTCCAGGGGTGGAGGCACCCACACTGGAAAACAACAAGCCGCTATTCTTCCTCTC
>VZRS01014571.1:385364-405578 GCA_013398055.1 Ifrita kowaldi | reverse complement strand
CGCCGTCACTTCCCGCAGCTGAGTGGGAGCCCGAGCCCCGAGCCCCGGGCCCGGCCCTGCGCTCGCCCCGGGTCCGCGGTAGGTGCGGGGTGTGCGGGGGTGTGCGCGGGGGTCTGGCAGGGCTGGGGCCGCCGCGGGGTCGGGGCAGTGCTGGGGGTGTCGCCCCGGTGCCGCCGCCGCGTTCCGAGCCGCTCGGGAGATGCGGATGCCTGTGCCCGCCTCTCCGCTGTGGTCTGTGCCTTCCCGGAATGGTGCGGTGGTGCCGTGGGGTTGCGGTGATTCGCAGGCGGTAAGGTAGCAGGGCTTGTTTGTTTTTCCTTGCTCGCCATCCCCCAGACTGCAAGGCAAGCAGCTTCGCAGGAATGCCTGCGAGGAGTCGGGATTTACACCGTGGTTTCTGATACCCCCGTTGACGTAAGGGATGGTTCTGAGTTGCTAGATGTGTATCCTCATCAGCGGAGGGTCAGTGCACCTTAAGGTAGAGCTGTGCGTGGTGTGTGTTTGTTTGGTGCTGCCTTCAGTCCCTGCAGCGTTACAAAACAACCTGCCTTTCAGGGTGAAGGGTGTAGGCCCAGCCCGTGGGCAAAGGAAACTTTCTGGCACAATTACATTAAGGGATGTCCATGTATTGATAGGCAAGTGAACTTGAGAAGAAACGCTTCCTGTCTTGAAGACAGAGCAGTGAAGCTCACAGCTTGTTCATCATTTCTGCAGATTTCATCACTGTTGTTAGTTGCTTCAGCTGCATTTAAAAACCTGTTCTGATGGGAACACATAGATTTCTTGCTTTGGTTTATGCTTTTCACCAAGGAAAGTCACACTGTGCCTTTGCTATCCCTAGATTTGAGGCCAGACCAGCTCCTTTCCCAGCACCACGCTGTTGTCAGCTGGGGAGGTTGCCCCCAGTTACCTGGGCAGTACCAGGCTGTGGTACTCGGGGCGTGGAGGCTGGATCTGCCCCTTCAGTGCTGCCTCTGGGATGCCCCAGCTGAAAGGAGGGAGAAGGGCTATGCACTTGTCCCGCTTTCATCGACTCAAGGACAACTGGCATGGGATGGAGGTGTATCCTAGGATGTCAGAGGAGGCATGGCTGAGCTCTGAGAGGTGCTGTCTTGAGGCAGACTGGCTCCTCAGCTCACCCTGGAGAGCTGCAGGTCCTTACCTGGCCTCGGGCTGTGCTGGTTGGGGTCCTTGGTGATGGATGTGCCTTGTTCCTTTGCTGTGTTGTAGGGTAAATATTTTATACCTTCTCATGTGAAGGGAAAGGAGGAGTTAAAAATGTCCTTCTTCCTTCTTCTGGGCAGGGTAGCTGTAACAACCAGCAGTGGAGGATTAAAGGGACCTGTAAATAAGCCAAATAAGAGTGATTTCTTTTTTTGTTATAAATAATATCAGTAAGGGAGAAATCAACATAATTTGAGCAATTTCAATGATTAAAGATCACTGTCAGAGGAAGATCAGTATTATGTATATTGCATAAGCCAAATCAAGAAGTCCTACTATTGAAATTGCTCATGCAGCCTTAATTTTATCTTCAGACAACTGCTTACTTTAAGAAACACTAAATGACCTTACAATTAAAGATTTTTCTAAGAGTATTACATTATACCTTTCCCCCTGTAGATACAGATCCTGTAAGCACTGTGTCCTCTTGTATATGACAAATCCCATTTGTGACAGTTGCAAGAAAATGTGATGCAACAAACGCTCATGCAAAATTAAGCAGATGAATCTCAATTGCTGTTTACTGTACATCTCTTTATGTTCCTCTGTGAAATATTTGGCTATAATTTACTCTCATTTTAAGGTAAGAGGCCCATTATACTCATGTAATAAAACTCTGAAATTAGCTGGCATGCTTACCTGCTTGCATAGTTGATTTAAACTGCCTTGATAGGCCTGTGTTATGATGTATTTAACCAACATGAATGTGAGCTTGTTCCATCTGTAGTCCCACAGAAATTAATTAGACTGTCTGCAGAGTCCTAGTTGAGGAAAATAAAGATAAAAAAGTTGTCTTCTGTTCTGTTTAACCAGGGTCATGTGTGCTGAAAGTAGGAGAGGGGTTAGGTAACACTACAGAATTTACACTGCTGATGGATGATTTGCAGCACCATTCCTGTGTGTCCTCTTCCTTCTTTGTGGTGGATTCCAGCTCTGAAATTTTGCAGAGCCTTGGTGTTGGAGGACTATTATAAACATGAAAACTCCTGGTGGCTCTGTTACTGCCTTCAAACATTGCCCCCAAGCAGGAGCATGCTGTTCTTTTTAAAAATAATTTTTAATTTTTTCCTTACCTGTAGTTACTAGAAATAACTGAACTGCCTCCAGTCTTGTATTAGTGTAAGTTTGGGTTTGAGATAAACGTTTCAGAAATGTTTTTGTCACTTGAATGCTTTAGTCCTGCTGACTTTTTTTTTTAAATTATGTTTTATTTTTCCTAATAGAACATAGATCTCTCTGGGAAGAGTGATCCAAAGATAACACAGTACCTAAAATTGCAAGCATCAACTGGGATTTTTCATAGGTTGAGTGTAGAAGGTATTTATCTTCAGCTAATTTTAGCAGATAGAAAATCCCGGAAGTTATCACAGATAAATGCTATCTGCTTCTCCAGGTTCCTAAATGCCTTTGAAGTCCCTATTTTCAAAAGCGGCTCGGGAACAAAATTCCTTGGTGGCATTTCATTTACTTTTCCCTAATTTTCCACAAGTGTTGTTTTAAAATGCAGATGTGTCTCATTATTTGCTTAAACAAATGAACAAAGCCCAGAGCATAAACATGGTTGCTACCAAAGCAGCCCTAGCTGGGAATGATCTGCAAAGGCCAAGATAATGCTCCTCTTGATCCCAGTGTGGCACTGAACGGGATTTGTTATGATAAGAAGCTAATAAGACATTAACAAAAGTAGCTGTGCCTTAATTCATAATGTGACTACTCTGCATTATTCTAGGGATGTTCATCTGGGTTGTAGATGTGATTTATAAACTTTAATTAAATAAATCTCTCAGAACCTCTTGTTGGAAATGTAAGGGTAGTTCTAATAACTTGAATTAACTGAGAAATAATTGAATAAAGGTTAATATGAGATAAGTTCTCCATTTTGCAGAAGAAGATGTAGCTTTAAATGTTGCATTGGTTGTAGTTAGTAATGGAAATGTGAAAAATAGCCCAAGGTCATTCAAGAAGACCATGCTAGAGAGCCCTTGGGAGCTGATTGTGTACAACAATGTGTGCTCCAGCTCATTCCCACTCTTTCTCCTTTGTTGATTTACTGGAGAAAAGCTTTTCCTCAGGAAAGTCTTTGTGAGTATTTGAGGGATAGATGTCTTTATGTATTTTGTATCTACCTATATACACTAAATCTGCTCTGAAGTACTTGGATTCTTTTTAAATGTTCATTGCAGTAATCCACTGTAATATTTGTTTAGGTCTTGGAGAGTGAGCTTGTCCTTGGACAAAGGAGGATGTGGATAGAGGTCGTATCCCCCCACTGACACAGCTTTGTGTGCTGTGCATGTTGTGTGTCCCCACTTCTCGTGGTCATGGAGCAGTGGGGAGTGTGTGCTGTTATCAGGTGCTGTGGGTGGTTAGGAATCTTCACCTGCCCGGAGGGTGCCAGGGGACCCACTTCTTATATAAGTATCTTGTAATCTGGCCCTGGTTGTCTGGGATGCTGCCGTTCCGTGGGCGGTAAAGTGTTGCAAACTGACTTTATCCTGCTTGGCATTTTGAAAAGGCGTGAAGTAGAGGCAGTGGAGTTACAGGAGTTGCCCCTGGATCCTTGATGTTCCTGTTCCTGTTGCTTGTTTCAGCATTTGTGTCTTTCTGGTCTAGATCTGAAGAAGACTCCTCCTCCTTTGGCAGTAGCATGCCCACAGTCTTCGCGGCCAATGATTCTTCTACAGCAAGCAGGACTTCTTCCTCATCCTGAGAAGCCTTCATCCCTTCCTATGTCAGTGGCTACAAGGCCAAGAGCCAGCTCACCACTGTCCCCACCAAAGTCTCTCGGACTGGGGCCTTCCTTTCATCACACACAAGAAGAGGAACTTGCCAAGGTGGTGGAGCAGGACCCTATGCTGGAGGAACTATGTAAGCCCCTGTGCTGTAAGCTTTGCAATGTCACTCTGAATTCGGCCCAGCAAGCCCAGGCTCATTACCAGGTAAGGGGAGCAGCGGGAGGCTCAGCTTTTGGGGCTGCTGCATCTGCAGCTTGTGGAGACATTCCTGTGCCAGCATGAGCACTGCCAGCAGCGTTGCTGTGGTAGCACAGAGGGAAGTGTGGGCTAATGCAGGAGGACTAACTCAGCTTCTCGAGGGGGTTTTGGGTGCTGCACACCAGCAGCAGCATTCGAGTTGCTCATCTGGAGCTACCTCTGCACCACCTCGTGGACTGGAACTGCTCTGTAGACATATCTTCACCCTGCTTGGATTTTCTGGTTGTCCAGACATGCTGCAGTGCATTCATTTAAGATGTTATTACTGAAGCTTTTTGCAAAAACTCTGTCCACAGGGACAGAGAAGTGGTGCCATGGGTGAAAAAGCAGACACTTGTGATTTTTCCTTTGTTTTATACAACCTGTATTTCACATCTACACTAGTTCAGTAAAATTGACCTTCTGATTCCAGACATGATTTTGTGAGGCCTTGACAGATGTTTTCTGCTGGATCCAGCTGTGCCATTAGGAAAGAGGCTGCTGCCATGTGTTTATCAGGGTCTCCTTTCTGAGGCTATGCACACCACTGATCTGGTGGGACCTTTTATGCAAACACTCTCATCAGCTGGGTTGGCTCAGATCAAATTAATTTTGTTTGAGCTGATCTTGTTGACTTGTCTGCAATTGGGTAGGGACTCTTTGCATATGCTTTTTGCTGAGAGATAGAACATGTCAGTCTTGCATTACCCCATTTTCCTACACCCTGTCTGCCTAGTGCTGTATTTGCATGAGTATTGGAGATAGTGACTTTCTCCACCAGTGAATGCAAAAGGGTGGATGTCCATGTCCTCAGGACACCAGACCCAGATTTCAGAATTGCTGTTGGCCCTGAAAAAGTGGTACCCTGCTAGTGAAGGGGTAGGTTGAATTGGTGTTACACTTTTAACATCTTATTGCTGCAGAATTTCTGCCATGAGGGGACAGAAGTGAATTTGTACATAACTTGCATCCACGATGCATATACATAGTCTCATGTTGCTCTATGAGGTTTTCAGAACACCTAAAAGAACTATGGTATATGTTTTTCAAGAGAAAATAAAATAAGAAGTGGGTTTTTATGTTCAATCATGTGTTTTAACTTAAGCTTGCAGTCTCATTAAATCTGTGTGTGTGCTCAGGCTTATCAAAAAACTGCAAAGCAGTTGATAAGCTTAAAATACAAAATACTGGTTTTAAGTGAAATGGCAGACAGATTGAGAAACTAACTGTAACCTTATTGAGAAAATCAGCTGAAGATGAGGCCCAGTCATTCTAGGTAATGAGCATTTGGGAGAAAGGGAGGAATGCCTGCACCTCTTAAATTCAGAGCTGTTATTTTCTGAGTGACAGCTCCTTTACCTGAGCTGCCACCTTCATGGGCACTTTCTCATTTCAGTCTCTGGATCCTTTTGTCTTTCAGAGTAAGATCCTCTTATTAGGACAGTGATTAATCTGGGTTGTCTTTGCAGGGTAAAAACCACAGTAAGAAACTGCGGAATTACTATGCTGCCAACAGCTGTCCGGCACCTGCCAGGATGAGTAATTCTGTTGAGCCTGCCCCACCTCAGGTTGTCTCCCTTCCAACTCAGGTAAGGCATGGGAAGGGGACTGAGATCATGCATTCTTGTCACCTAACCCCCAGTAGGAATAACCAGATCTCAGGCTTTGAGGATTACCACAGGAGTTGGGAAAGAACTTTCCTTGTGATGGCACAGGATGGTGGAAATGGCCTGTTGTAAGCTGCTTGCTTTCCTTTGAAGATGCAGATATTGATCTGCCCTTGCAGCACAATATTGGACTTCAAATGTTCTATTTCTGCCTGGCAAATACTTTGATTCCTAGGTAAGTCCGATGTGCTGATTATATCTGTTTAAGGGCAGGTATAAAACAACGTTGCTGAAACTGGATTTGGATGTGAGGGTGTGGCATCCGCTCTGCACAATCATCCCTCTGTTGTGTGAGAGAAGCCTACATGGAAAAAGTGCTTTGGTGCTCCTACACCCATTGCCCAGGGCTGTTAGCTAATTCCTCTTTTGTTGCTCTTTTGAAGTGCTCATTCCTGTGTGCAGAGTGAATGGATTGTTCCCTCAGTGATCCAGATTAATTCTGTTTTGAGCATATTAGAGGCAAAAGAGGTGGTTTTTGCTTTGTCCTTCTAGAATTCATCCCTTGGGTTCGTCATGGGATGTGACAGCTAACCTGGCTTTTGCCTGTGACTGTGCAGGGAAGCACAGCTGGGCCACGGGGATTGAAGCTGTGCCTGTCAGTTCCCACAACATGAGCCTGTGTTGTCTGTCGGGAAGCAGAGAGAATTTGCAGAGTGGCAAATTGTTCCAGGGGCTGCCGGAGCCACCAGAGGGAGACTCGGCCCTGTGTGAATTGGCTTCGCAGCTCACGGATGTGAGCTGGGATGGGGTGGGGTCCAGCCCGGGGCGCTGGGACGGGGCTGCTGTACCTGCCAGGGTATCTGATGGTGTGTTTTTTAATGGAGGAAACTGCCCACGGCAATAAAAATAACACTCTGGGGCCACGTGAGGGTTCACGTTGTAAGCTAGAAGTCAGAATTGTGTGCAGGTGTCTAAGTCTGAGCAGTATCAAAGGAAAGTCGGCTTGTCAAGTGCTGCAGTGACATGGCTGCATGAATCACTGCTGCTGCACTGTTTACAGAACACTGTTCCCTGGATGTTACATGCTGAGGAGGCATGGTTCCTGCCTGGGTCACTGTATGGGGTCTGATTCCACACACAAGGTGTCCTTCGTATAGCAGGAGCTACTTGGGTGAGAGTAGTCAACTCCTTTGAAGTCTGGATCCAGGTGTCCTCCTACCTGAAGGTTAAAGATCAGAGGTTTGGCACCTTCACCGCTGTTTTTTTTTACCCTTGCTGTGGTCAGGGAGCTGTGTAAAGACAGGGTACTGTGGAGAGATTAGGTGGACTGTAAATAGGAGAGAGGAGCACCTCTACCTTTCAGTGCGTCTTCCTCAGTGTGAAAGTCACTGTTCATCAGCTCCCAGCATCAGGAGGAGTTAAATCGTTGCTGTGATGTAAACAAGCCTCTGTGGCTATTGCAGAGCTGTTTGTTCAGATTGCTTTTCTCTCCATCTCAGGCTAGGAATTTGCAGGCTCTCCTGGAGGCTGAGGCAGGAAAAATGACATTCTTGTAAGAACAGTTTGGGGAGAACTTGAGAGTGTCCTAATCCATGCGCTTTAATTCCAGCTGTCCTGCTGTCTGATGAAGACGACACTAGTCTCAGTCCCTGTGACTGAAATACTTCAGCGATTTAACCTTCCTGTGTTTCACATGCTGTCTCTCCCTTTGCTGCTAGATGGGATCCAGTAAGCCAGGTGGCCGAGTGATCTTGGCTACAGAGAATGATTACTGCAAGCTTTGTGATGCCTCATTTAGTTCTCCGGCTGTGGCACAGGCTCACTACCAAGGGAAAAATCACGCCAAGCGGCTGCGTCTTGCAGAGGCACAGAATAACTCATTCTCGTAGGTATTGTTCAACCTCATGCTCAGGCTGAAAGCGTGTGGCAGTGTCTCTGGCAGTCCTTTTGTCAGAAAACTCTGAACTGCAGCTGTTCATATTTGTTTAATCTGCAGGGATGCATCAGAACTGGGCAAACGAAGGGGAAGGAAAGAAGGGAATGAATATAAGATGATGCAGAACAGAAGAAACACGTACACGGTTCAGAACAACACAGGTAGCTTGGAGCTTGCATCTGTTCTGTAGTTGGAGTAGTAATTAATAATAAACAGACTTGTTTTTCTTCTGTTTCTGAGATCTGTTTTATCAGAGTCAGGTTGTGAAAGGAGCTGGTCCAAGCTCTGCTGATCCTTCATGTCTGCATGGTTTTTTTCTCAGCTGCTAAAGTTGCTTTGTTTTGTCAGCCTGCTTGTTAGTTCTTTTTCTCAGTTTGTAACTTAATTTACCATCTGCCTGTCTCTAAGGCTGCTCTAAGTGGTGACAATTTTCCTGCTTTATTTTCTTGGCAGGTGGCCAGGTGCTTTGACTCCTACTGTGGCGCATCAACCTGTACTTGCACTCTTATGACCAGAATGAGAGAGCATGTTAGCCTCCCTCTAAGACCATCTGTTCCTAGCATAGAGTCCTTCCTCAGGTGTTAGATACTAACTTTGCCTCTTTACTATGATTTAAAGAGTGTATTACAGTCTCCAGCCAGGCATCTATTTCTCTTTTTCATTTTAAGTTGTTCTACAAGCACACATTAGCTGAAACCCTGATTCCTGGTGAAGCTTGGTTTAATAATGTCATTCTAATGACTGTCATGTGGAAAAGATAAATCTTTTAAAGTTCTATTAAATATAATTTTGTGAGTTTTAAACTGAGGCAGCTTATTCTAATCAAAAGACTGTTGTAATTCTGGAATTAAATGGTTAAGAAAAAAAGAGAATTGATTCATTACTTAAATGATTAGACTCCTGATTTTCAATAAGACTGGGTCACTAAGCCCACTCTACTACTTCATAAAATTCCAAGTGCTGCCCTGTGTGCTGCACCTCTGTAAATCTGTAAATCAGCAGAGCAGTTGTGGGGAAAATATGGGTTGACTCTAAGCAGGTAAAGAAGCAAATCTTTGTCTGCTTTTCAGTCGCTCATAGGACTTAGGCGTTGTCACTGAGCTGCCTGAAGCTTTGGTTTCTTACAGATAAACCAGGCTTTTGTGTTGACTCCCCAGGTCCCTACTTCAACCCCCGCTCGCGCCAGAGGATCCCCCGTGACCTGGCCATGTGTGTGACGCCCAGTGGCCAGTTCTACTGCTCCATGTGCAACGCGGGCGCCGGCGAGGAGATGGAGTTCAGGCAGCACCTGGAGAGCAAACAGCACAAGAGCAAAGTGTCCGAGCAGCGGTACAGGAACGAGATGGAGAACCTGGGCTATGTCCAATGACGCGCCACCCTCGGTAGTAGTTTGCAACTAGAGCAGCTTGTCTCTCGCCTGCTGTTTGCCACATGCCCTGCTTTGTGCTCCATTGGGTAGGAGTATGCTCTCGAGCTGTACATGTAACACCTGCAAACTTACTGGTATGGTTAGATTTTTTTTCTATCATAGTCGGCAGGATGACGCTGTGCAGGACATGAAGTGTTTTTGGTGTTTGTTTGCTAATTATCTAAGGCTCTTCATTGTGTTGAGTGGCGGGGAGGAACTGTGTCTTCTCCCCAGCCTTCTGCATGAATATGCAAAGCCCAAGAAGTGCTGGGAACTTCTGTGGTTCTACCACATGGGTGGACCATGTGCAAAGCCCACTCCCCTCTTGGCACACCACAGAGCAGTGCTCCAGAATGCCTCCCTACAGCAGACTTTGAATCTCTGGGCAGCTTGTAAAAGAGGGGCAGGAGTAGGGCCTGTGACTGTGTGAATTAGGTGGTGTACTTGTCCACACTTTGCTGCTTCTGGCCCCCATTATAGTCCAGAGTAGGTTCTTTCCACATCTGTGTAGAAAGGCTGTGCATACCTCTCCTCTTTGGAGGGTCTTGCCTCTTACTGCTTCCTCTGCAGTGCAGATTCCATTCTGAACATTTGACATGGATTTCAGCTGATTAGCCCCGTTCAGAAATACTCTTCTACTCTTGATATTGTTGCCTGAACACCTTAATATACCATGGGTGTAGCTCATCTCCCTGAAGAGAATCTCTGGGGATCTCAGTGGCTTAGTGAACTGGAAAGCAAACCTGCTCAGGTGAGATGTGCTATGCTCTGATTATGCCTTAGACTGAGTCGGGTTGAGAATAGATGGAAGGAGCTGTCAGCTGTAATTTCTTTGCATATTGATGTAGAAGAGAGCAAGCATCGGTCTCTGGGCTGCAGTCCTTGCTTGGAAGAACAGGGCTGCCTGGACTGTGGGTAGCAGCTATTGGTGTGTCCCACTTCCATGCCATTCCCTGGGCAAAGCCTAATGGGTGTGTATAGAGCAAAGATTAAATGCTCCTTTGAGCTAGAGCTATCAATATTGGATGACTTTTCCCCTCTCTTTCTTTTTCCATCTCAGGATGGGTTTTAATTCCATTCCTTAATGTGAACTTGACTGTTCTAGGGACCATCAAAAAATCCAAAGTTATGTAGGATTTAAATGTTAGGGGTCATGGTTGTTTAAGTAACAGCTTCTTGGCCACATGGAAGTATTCAAGAAACTTGTTAAGCAACTTTTTAATTGTAGACAAACTCAAAAGGTGTGTGTGTTTGTTCTGATATTCCTTAGCAAAAGTAGGAAGGAGATAAAGAGCAGAAGTAGGGCTGACATTTGTTCTTCTGCTTGTTTGGGTAGATGTGAGGAGCTGTGATTGGAGTCCAGTTCACAGTGTCATTGAAACACGGTCTCCAGTGGCAAGTGCAGCATGTAGGTGGCTTTTGTTGGACCCGATCCCCACTGCTGCTGGAGCTGTGCACTGGTATAGCTTCACTGACTTCAGTGGCAGGTGCAGAGAGAGGGTCAAGGAAGCACCATGGCTCGTCTCTCACTCCTCTTCAGGCAGCTGGAATTAGATGCAGCTCCATTAGTTTCAGTAGGATTTTACCAGGGATAAATTGTACCTAGTGCATAGTGCTGAAGGTAGCTTCCCCGCCTCCTTTTATTGCCATTCTGATCCTGCCTCTTGCATTCCAGAAGGACTTTCTGCTTGCCTTAAAAAATGAGGAATGAGAAAACTAACAAAAAAATTCCAGATAGTCTTTATTCATCTTTCTAGTCCACCTTCAAAAGGTTTGTTGCACTTGGCTGCTCCTCAGAAATTGGGTATTGTTTTCTTCAGCTACCTGAGTGAGCATCAGGGAGCCATACAACCTGAATGCAGCCTTCCTAAATCCAGGCAAGGTGAGTGCTTATGAAGTAGTTGAAAACAACTCCCTAGATCATTCCATGCTGATCCTTGCCCTGCAGATAGAGGCAGAGCAGTGGGTGTCCTCATGAATGGGCTTCCTTCCCCTCCTTTGTGCAGAACTCAGTTAAATGGGGTTTGTGCCCTGGGGCACGTGAGAAGGTAGAACAGGTGCCCAGGTTGTAGAGCACTCCCTGAATGGTTCTGACAGCTTTGTAAGTCTGTTTCTTCTGTGCTTTCCTGCCCCTGCCTCACCCTCTGTGTAGCCTTGAAGAATATTTGCCTTTCCAAAATCTCTCATCAGCCTTTCCCCCTCATTGTTTGCATTGACAGAAGGGCTCTGGTTTTCTCTTTGTGTTGTCCTTTGGTTTGCCAGTCTGACACCACTGTCCAGAGGGAGTTAGATGAGCCTTACAACAACGTGCAGATCCCTGCACTATGGTTAAGCATCCCTCTGGCTGAAAATTAAAGCGTGGCATTTCCCACAGGCTGCAATTAGTAGCAGAAGAGCAGCCCTTTGTGAAATATGAGCTGGAGGAGCTGTAGGTACTGGGGCTGTCTGGCTTATTGCTAGGGATGAGGAGGCGTTTTTGCTTGCTTTCATGTGTCCCAAAAATCAGCTGTTCACCACTTAGCTTTGGTTGCTGCTCCTGCTTCCAGCCCAGCCATCTGCTCCTCATTTGGCATTTCCAGTAACTGCTGGAGGTGTCAAACCCTGGTTTGCTCCAGCTGTGCAGACGTGCATGGCACAGCCGTGTGCTGGTGCTTTTGGAAGGGTGTGTGAGGGATGTGCAGAGGGCTGTTCTTGCAGGCTCCTCTCTGCTTGGGGCTGAGTCTGGTTTGGAGTGGTGGCTTCAGTCTGCCCTGAACAGAGGGGCCTGAATCTGCTTTGTTCTGTTCAAGGGAGTACAAGTGAATGTGGTCATGCTGGTGATTTCAGAGTGGTGGCTTGTAGAGCAGGCGCACAGCAGACAGTGGAACTCAAGTGACGAGACAGGACAGGTTTCCTCCATAGGAGGAAAGATGTCTTGCTGGGAGAAGCAGCTGAGACTCACTTTGCCCCAGTGCTCTGTTGTGGCCCTTCCTACAAGTGACCAAGGCTTTCCTCTCCCTCTTCAGCATTGCTTAATGGCTTGTGATCCTCCCACTCCCCCTTCAGCACAGGAAGTTGCTGACCGCAAAGAGAAAATGCCCAACCTCCCCATTATCCTTAGGGTTCAGGACAATCCAAACTCATACTTGTCAGCATTAGATACTGAGTGGATCCTGATTTTATTTCTTTTTGTGGAAGGTGTTCTCCAAATCACTGTTCAGAAAATACTGAGAACACATCCTGGGCAAATGCTTCTGACATAGGTGGGCTGGGGAGAACACTGTACAGCTGAAGTGCCATTTTCCAGACCCAGTTAATCTTTTGCTCATGTTAAACCAAGTACCAAACCCAAGAAACAGGACTTCTGTGAAGCTGTCACATTGGCCAGTAGGTTAATGACCTTTGCTGCTAGAAACAAAATGTAAATCAATATGTTCATATTTATTTTACTGTGCTGACCACTAATTGATTTGTTAATATTTAAGGCGTTATGCTGTAGGTTGTTTTTGTTTAAGTGGAAAAATTCTACATCGCACTTTGTTTTTGGATCAGAACAGTTATTTATTATATTTGTGAAAATGTTTTTCCTCCCACATAGGTATTGTTTTCTTTCCCTTGATGCAAAACACCCAACCACCAAACCCGAAAACCCCCCAACCAAATCCAACCCAAACAATATTTGTTTCTTTTCATGCTAAACAAAATGGGGATTTCCTTGCAACTTGTTATTAAATGTCCATTTCCAATTTCTTTTTCCTCCAATGATCCCTTTGCTAACTCGGGATGTTATTTTTAGAGACACAAAGTTCATGCTTCATTTAAACATTTCTTTTAAGGCAAGGAAGTAAACCATGTGGAATCCATGAATTTGTGAGGAGTATGAAAGTGATACTATTTTGTTTGTATTAAGCATTAGCTGTTGTTTTGCATTCTGCACTAATGAGTAAATCTGTTATAATCTTGCCTAACATTGGTCTATTTTTGACTTTTTCTTTCTTCATGCACATTGAAAGGAACTCTGAAAACTTCTGTGGAGTTGCTTAGGATGGTCATCAGTGTAACAAAACGCAGATTTTTTTTTCTGTAAAGCTGCTTACTTCCTTTCCTAGATGCCCATTATAGGGCATTAGAAGGGAAAGCTATTGCCATAAGCATGGATTCATATTTTAGCTTACTAATGCGTGATGTCCTTTTGCTGCATTACTTAAGTGATGCTCTCACTGTAACCAATGGGAATCTTGCCTGGGTCAGGAGTAAATGAAATACCCAAGACAAAGATATTATGTTGTCTGGGGCCAGGCAAGGTACATTGCTAAAGTTTGTTTTTCACTCCTCCATCTGGATTACAACACTCTTACGGTTTTGCTTTTCGAGGGCCGTGTATCTGGTTCTGTAAGGATTTGGCCTTGCTCCAGCTAGAATAGTTTGAAGTACGTTGAGTTAGGAGTAAGCCTTGAAAACCTTCAGGAATTTCTCACTGCTGATGTTTTATATGTGTTTTTTGTTTTGTGATTTTTTTTTTTAATTTTACAACCATATATACAAGGATGCTGTGGATGAGATGGAGATCTGTTGCTGATTATGGAAAAACAAATGTCATGATTGCCAAGGGATAAAAGAAAATGGAGAAGTATGGACCTGATTTCTTTGAAGTTAGTGGCTAAGCTTCTTTTATTCTGAGCTGGGCTTTGCCACCTGCATTAAAGTTGGAAGGGAAAATAAAATCTGCTTTGTAATAAATGTGGTCAAACAGTAGTTCTGGGCATCTGTCCTTTAAAAAATGTATCACAGCTAAAATTGTGTCGTCTTACCTGAAATATCTGCAGGTAAAGACAGAATTGAATTTTTGAAAATAAAATCAGTTTTTCAGTCTGTGTTTTGTAGGGGAAAAATTACTTGATTTAATTTCCTTTTGCATCTGTCCAGCAACATCATTTGCAAGTGCTTTGAACATGTTTCATCTAGAGCCTTCTTGTCAGGTTGTTTTGTACGTTTTTCCTTATTTCCTTTATATTGTACTGACCCCCGTGAGGGAATACTTGATGAAAATGAATTTTTTTTTTTCTTCTTCATTATATAATAAACCATCTTGCTCTTACCATTGTACAACCCTAATGTTTGGTATTGCTACTGCTCATGGCTGGACTGGGCATGACTGAGTTGATTTTAGCCCAGCACTGATCACAACTACGTGAGCATGTTTTCACACACTGATAAAGGAGTAGAACTCAGGGTAGAATTTGTTACTCTGGAGGAGGGTCAGAGTAACAAATACTTCCAGCTATTACTGAAAGCCAGCTGAGAGCTGTCTTGGCTTCAGGAGGGGTTGGGAGTGCTCAGTGTCTCGCAGGACAGGAGCCAGGAGGGACACAAAAGGCTCAGTTTCTGTCTATGCTTTCCCCTTGAGTGGACATCACAAGCTCTGCAACAGCCCCAGGCTGAACCACGGACTGACTTTCAGCTCTGACTGTGAAAAGGTGGGGACAAGCTGAGCTGGATCCTTACATTTATACATTTTTTGAACCAGAGTGCTGTTTCCCCCTTTTGTTACTTGAGGGTTCAAGAAGAGCTTATGCTTATGCAGCATAAATGACTTTCCAAACAGAAAGGACATTCTGAGTGGAGCCTTGGAAGCAGAGAAAATCTGGGTTTTTTGAGTTCAGCTCAGGTAAGAGCAAAGCCGAGCCCTTCTGTGGTGCTGCGGCCGCGCTGTTGCTGCAGTGAGCTGCTGACCTCAAGGGCAGTGTCCTGGGGACAGACCAAAGGCTGTTGGGGCACAGCTCTGGGTGTAAAAGCAGCTGTGAACAGGGATGTGTCCCTGCACTCCCCTGTCCTCTCTTATCAAGGAATTGGACCCTTACAGAGAACACTGACTTTGGTGGAATTATCCTGATTTACCATTTGGGATGAGAGCTGCCTCAGTGCTTAGATGACTTCTTCTATGCTAACAATGAGCTGCTGCAGGCTTTATGTGTTCTCACTTAGAGTAAATAGAGTCATAAAAACTTGTACGTGCAGTTTAATGTTAAATCTCACCTCAGCCCTTCACTGTTTATGTTCGTCCAGGCTGTGTTACGTTTGGTCATCCTGGAAACCAAACGCCTACAAAGCACCTTGTCCCCATTATCAGATGTTAAAGCACTGCCTTTTTAATACTTCCATGTAGTAATTGTATTTTGTATCAATTCTATAGCAATTTGGTACAGCCAAAAACCTTAGTGACACGCAGATACCTGGGCAACCTAATTGAGAGTCACAGGCATTTGCTGAATTACTCAGTAAATAAAGTACCGTAAAAAAGAGATGAAAATCAAAGACTAAATGCGTAATTTGAAAGCATAAATAGCCCTCCATCTGCTTCTACAATCACCCTGGTGTCTGAGGATTTCACACAGTTGTCTTGCAACATTTTACAATTGAGGAAGTAAAATTTGGGGGGAAAAAAAGAAGTGAATTGTTCAGAAAGTCTATGGCTAAAAAGGAAGATTGAACTCAAGGCTTTTAAATACCAAGCTGCTGTCCCTGCCTCATTTCCATCCAGCCTCCCTGCTCCCAGAATGTTGAAAATGACTGGATTTTAAAACCAATTTGATTAATAATAGTTGGATTTTCATTGTTCATGTAGTGGCTTTATAAAGCATTAGGACTTTAGCATGTGGTTTAAAAATAATGAATCCTGGCAGAGAGATCTTCCAATATTGCTTCTGCCATTAAACATTAGTGGAGATGTGGAAAAACAACAGCTTTTAGGAGGATTGTAAAGGATGCAGGTTTGCAAAGCACAGGTTTGGAGGCTCTTCTGTATTTATTTACGTCCCCTTCACATAAATTCCCTTTATTCCTACATGTAGTTCTCCTAAAGCATTTGGTTTGAAGGCTGCTTCTCTGTTTTGGAATAGTAATGAGCTGCAGTAACAGGTAGTATCAATGATACATTGGCCTATCCTTCAGGGAATGACGTGCTCTCGACTGGTGTTATTCCACTGGGCTTCCTTCACCTCTCTACCTGTGTGAAACTGGAGCAGAGCTGTGTAAAGTCACTGGAATTACATGAGGGTAAAGAGAGATAGGAAGATTATCCCCAGTGTATTATCTGAGACTAGGGAACGTGGCTGGTGTTTGCAGTACAGTATAAAGATGTTAGAAAAGTTTTAATCTAAGGCTTGTTTTGCAGTATCAAGGTACAAAGATACTGTGAGTGAAAGAATGACGTGTAGGGTTCTAAAAAGAAATGAACACAGTTGCATGATAAATAAAACAGGCTGCATTTGGTGTGTCTGTGGAATTTTGTGCAGGAATTACCTGAAGAAGCCAGACAATGTGCTTAACTAAATGCAACGTGACCAATAATGTGAAAAACACAGAAGTTGAAACGTAGGTATGAAAAAACAAGGAAAGTCAAATGGCCAAATCCCTGTGCACCAGAAGAGCCGATGACACAGATTAACGCCTGATATTTTGGGGAGTCTGGAAAGAAAACTTCAGAATTAAGGGACTTGTAAAAACATCATAACGATGCCAAAAATCTCTGATTGCAGCTGACTGGAGAGTTTGGGGGCTGAGATGTCATTTATGACGATAGCTCCTTTTTCTCTGTGTGGACCTGTGTAGGTGGGGGTTGTTTCAGCAAAGGGGGAGGCTCCTGTGCGAGGCAGGGCCATGGTCTCTGTAGCCTCCAGGGGCCAGTTCTGCCTTGTGTGTGCTTGCATGTCCCTTTAAGGACTCTTCCTCCTTGGTGTTGTCCATTAATTATTAAAGATCATTTTGCAGTAGCTCCTTACTGCAGCTTCCTCTAACACTTTGCAGCACCTCAACAGCAGCTTAATTAGGAAGTGGCCAAACCACCCAATGCATGAGGTCTTGGACAAGTAGCTTCTGTTTGTAAAAGCTGGTGATACTTGGAGCATGTTTGGATTAGCAGCTCTGAATTCAGACAGAGGAAAGGTGCCATTCATCTCCAGGATATTGCATTTATTTATGTCAGGTGGGGTTATGGGCTGCCATACATTCTGCTGGTCTCTAGTGGGCATCAAGGTACCCAGGCAAGAGGGCTGAATGCTTCTCATGCCTCCTATAGTGGCTGCTCTTAGTGACTGTGTCTTTGAGGGTCTGTGTTTGACCTGTCTGTCTTTGGTGTACCTGTCACAGTCACAGAAGTGCAGTTAACAGGACACCTCCTCAATTTAACGTTTGCTTGCGTGAAGCACAGATTTTTATTATGCAAACCCCAATTTCTGGTGGATATTATCGAAAAGTACGAAGAAAAGTGTTAACAGAAGAAGAATGTAAATAAAAGTGAGAGAGATTTTCAAGACCGTGGTGATTCTGGGCACACAAAAGTGAGGAGCTAGGAACGGGAGGCGGCAGTGGATAGTTCCAATCTGTCTTGCCAGTCCCACAGTCCTGAGTGCTGTACTTGCAGTTATACCCTTGAAATAAAGTCTGATAAAATCCAAGCTGCACTGCTGGCCATTTGAATTAGCCTTTCCTCGAGGCTGATCTGCAGCTGCAGACAAGAGGCAGATGCAGGAGGCTTGGGATCATTCTGCAGAGCCAAGTAGGCTGCTCCTTCCCCTGCCCTCTCTTCCCACAAAGGCCAAAAGCAGCAGGCTGGGTACAGCCCTTGTCCTTGGGGTGGGCTGTTGTTAGCCTGGTGTCAGCACAGAAGACATGACAACCATTATTAAAACATAAGATGTAGCCACATACCTGGACCTTTGAAGCATCAAAGGCTGCCTGTGAGCAGAACACGAAGAGAGGCACTGGGAGGTCAGGGTGGGTGCAGGGAGCAGCCTCTCTCCTCTTAACAGGTTTCTTGACAGACAGGTACATCAGCCTGGAGTCCTTTCATGCATTGCCCAGTGTCGAACTCATGGGACAGATTTCTGCAGACACCTTGTTAAGCTAGGTTAGCACTGATCTTCACACAGCTCCTCAGAGCTGCTGAGAAACGCAAAGGTGGGGCAGAGCACAGCTGTATGTGTAGACATACTGGGGATATATTAGGGCATAATAAGCTTTCAAGGGAGTTCTTCTTAATTTGGGTACAGGCTGTATATGCTAATTATATGGCAGCAGTCTTGGCAATTAGCATACATGCTTTCAACTTGTATTTCTGATTGCTGTAACAAAGCCAGCGCTGCCTTCTCCACTCACTGACTTCAAAGGCTTTGTCTTGATTTAAGAAATGCTGTCCTAAAGCTGTTAGGAGAAAATGAAGCTGTGGTGCTGCCACTGTGAGGCTGCCCACTTAACGAACTGCGTGGTAAATGGATGAGCAGCCAAGCTCCCTGCAATGGTTCATGAGAGCTTTAAGGCTGGAAAATGCCAGCCAGCATTTATTGTCATTGGCATACAACATAATATTCCCACAGTGAATACAGCACAGGTCTTCCAAATCAGTGCAGGAGTCCCTAAAATATCAGTACCCAAAGATACACCTTGGGTCCAGATCACAGGCTGTCATACTTAAAAGAGAATATTATGTACGCATCCCAGAAGGAAAGTAATAGTCAGTGGAAGAAACAAGAATAGAAACAAAGAGAAAATCTGAAGTTCCCCTGGGTGATCCTGCCAACCCTGGGACACAAGACCAGCATAGGTTATGAGTAATATTTAAAAACATTTGGCATCTTAATCTGCTTGGGTGTTTTCATCAACCCCAGCAGATGTTTTAAATTGCTGTAGTGTTTTTGTAAATCTGGTTGCAAGTTGTCTTTGAAAACAAGGCTGAAACCCCCAAGTGAGTTAATCTTTTATAGAATTTAATCCTACAAGGAGAGTCATCAGCGTGTGGTTGTGCAACTGCAGTGGGTGCAGTTGTAGCCTTTGAGCCTGGCTAGAGCTCTTCAGGGCAATTCCCTGCAGAGAGTCAGAGTTGCCTGAACTGCCTACACCAAAAGTAAGGACTACAGTCCCCTGNGAGCCTGGCTAGAGCTCTTCAGGGCAATTCCCTGCAGAGAGTCAGAGTTGCCTGAACTGCCTACACCAAAATTAAGGACTACAGTCCCCTGCTGCTGCCAGGGTATGTTACTGGTTCCAGTCTCAAGCTACATGTTTCATACAGAAACCCATCATCTCAGTGCTGCAGTGCCACAGTCAAACTGCAAATATTTGAGTGTCTTTCTGGAGACTGGCTGAGGTCACTCTGTGCTCAGCAGGTGCTGCTGAGGTTGATCTAGATTTCCTCCAGAAGGAAGTGAAGCTGTGTCACATCATGCAGGAGCATCACTTAATGCTTGGCATTTGGGATGAAACTTAATGTTCCACAATTATAGTCTCAAATGGCTGGCAGCAATTTTGCCAGACAAATATCACATGTCTTTCCCAGAAGGATTCAATCTTTAATATTGTTTCGATGCTGGAGGCTTTTCCAATTTCTGTTTATTAGAAACGACTTATCTATGTTGGAAGTGCTGCATTTAACCCAATACAGCTGGTTCCACCTACAGCACTGTGAAAAAATCCTGTCTGCAGATTTTTGCTTCCAGACTTGCTGCATGACCAAAGCAAATTGTCACCTCGCAGAAATTAAGCCATTGAAGGGCTAAATGAGTGTTAGCTCTTCATCTGCTTTGTGTTCTTTGAGGTTCTTTCCAAAGAGTTTAGCTTTTACACCCTCAAAGCCTGGAAATGTATTGCTGACAGGGAAATGTGGAAAGTTAAGCGGTGTGGATGGAGAACCCATGGAAGGAAAAACAAAACAGGGACTCTGAGATGCCAGGGCTGTGCCAGCCCAGAGCCAAGCTTGGGAGGAATGCAGTCACCTGGCTTCTCTCCCCTTTTTTGTATCTTTCTGTTATTACCTTTCTAAACCTAAATCACCAGCTGCCCTGGGGGTTCTTGCTATGAAGTTAAACTGGCAATGTAAGGCAGTATTTTGGGGGGCAGTCTTGTTCATTTGGAGCACAGGTACAAGGCCAGGTGCCCTAAGTCCAGGCAGACTCTATTACTTGGAAAAGATTTCCACCTGCACAAGAAATGGCCCGTTTTAATCAGCATCCTCATGCCCAGATTTCCTACAGAGCATAGAACAGGGAACAGCTGTTTGCTCCACCTTCACCTATTTTATCCACTGCCTTTTTTTTT